>JACCGJ010015818.1:0-69051 GCA_013407085.1 Atriophallophorus winterbourni
TGCAAAGACGTTGGTCTAACAATCAGCATGAGCAAGACCAAAGTCCTTAGCCAAGGGACTGTATCGCCTCCCATCATAACTGTTGGAAACTGTCAGCTTGAATCAGTACATCAGTTCACATACCTTGGTTCAACCATTGCGGATAACCTCTCGCTAGACACGGAGATTGATAAGCGAATTGGCAGAGCAGCTGTCATTCTGTCCCGTTTGAACTCTCGTGTTTGGGGTAACCGCAAGCTGACTGGAAAGACGAAAATGATGGTGTACAGCGCGTGCGTACTGAACGCTTTACTGTACGGCAGTGAAACCTGGACCACCCACGCAAGACACGAACGGAAGCTGAATGCTTTCCATCTACGAAGCATCCGTCGTATCTTGAACATATCGTGGATGGACAGAGTGACTAATGCTGAAGTGCTTTTAAAAGCTGGTCTACAGGGCATGTTCACTCTATTGCGACAGCGCCGCCTGCGCTGACTTGGTCATGTCAATAGAATGGAAAATGGTCGTATTCCGAAAGATCTACTCTATGGTGAGTTGCAACTAGGAAGTCGACCATTGGGCAGACCGAACTTGCGTTACAAAGACGTTTGTAAAAGAGATATGAAAGCTCTTGGCATTGACCCGGCGAGTTGGGAAGAACTTGCTCTCGACCGCTCACATTGGAGGCACTGTGTAAAGCGGCGTCTGCATGCTGGGGAGGAGCAGATACAGCTCTTGGCAGCTGAACGCAGATCACGCCGCCGACGTGCAACTAACGCAATACAACCGAGTTCTGACTATCGTTGCCAGCGCTGCGGGAGAGATTGTTCCTCCCGAATCGGACTGTTTAGTCACTCAAAAAGCTGCAAAACTTGAACATTCCCGCGTTTGTGATGTACATCCATGGTCGACATCGACCGAAGGAGCAACAACGATGATCATAGACCGGACGTGACCTTGGCTTTTCCTATCAATACAAGCTTGGCGACACAAAACTGGAGTGCATAAGCCTGGACAACCTGGCTCCAAGAAGACATCTTACTTCTGGATCGCATATATCAGAGAGCTTCTAAGCTTGTCGTTGGATTCGGAAATATGCCATTCGCCAGGCGACTCAGACGACTAGAGCTAAGGACACTTTTACAAAGGAGAATGTGAGGTAATCTCATCCTCGCAAAGAAAATACTTACTACTGTTTCCCAACCCTGGACTAATTATTCCACGTTCAAAGATCCTGCAACAGCTGTGCCCATGGTTGCAATTTGAAAATACCATACTCCAAACGGAAATGCCGCTCGTATTTTTATTCGGTGTGTGCTTTGTTTGGAATTCCCTACAGGCGATTTGGTAAGCTCAAACAGTTTGTCTACATACAAATCCAAACTTGACGATTATATAAGAGCTAATCCAAATTTCCGCCCAAATCTAATCAACGACCATCGTCCAATTGATTTTAATATATAGATATATATAATTATATATTATAATTAGATAGATAGATATTATATATTTATAATAGATATATATGTGGTACTATGGTGAGACTCTGTGGTTATTGTTAATTAATTTTTCAACCATAAATCTTGAATCTTGTAAAGCACATTAAGATAGGGAGTAAACTTTATCAGCTAAAGCTTGTAGCCAGGTCTGCAGGACTATAGAAAGCAACTTGCAGAAAACATTCAGAAGAGTGTTTCCGCCGTAAATGTTGTAGTTGCGTCGATCACCCTTATTCCTAAATAGCGTGATGTGCATAGTGCCTCCCATCGCTTGTGGGACATTTTCCTCTTGCCAGCATTGGAGAATCAAATGGTGAAGAGACTGTGATAATGCTGTTCTACAGAATTTGATGAGCTCATGTGAAATTCCGGTGTCACCAGTGACTTTCCTATTTACAAAGTGGTTGATTGCGCTATTGAGATCATCACGAGTAGGGGCAGTATCTAGATATTCAATGGTTGGCAGTCGCTCAACATTTTCAAGTGAATGGGGGCCTAGAAGACATTTTGCCGCGGTGAACTCTAATCTGGGGAAACTTCAGTTTTGCCCCAACCAGTGAATTGTCAGTATCGTAGGCTATGCCTTCATAAGATATTGTGAGGAGTGAACTTTTCATATCAGCGCGCTTAACGAGAATACGATCAACCCGAGGCCAATGCTTCGATCGAGGATGTTTCCGTAAGACTATGTGCCGTGTTTTTGTTTGAAAAAAAGTGTTACTTACAAATACTGAACTGTGCACACAGTTCTAAAAGGCGTTGACTGTTTTTATTGGTTATACCTCCTCCAAACCTTCCGAGACAGTTTTGCCAAGACTAGTACCTGCGATCATATTTTCTGCGATATTAGCATTTATCCTGCAGAAATTAACAAATAGTAGCACAGCCGGTCAAAATATGGAAAATATGAAACTGAGCAATGTTTACCTGTGCTGAATAACTTTTGAACACACAGTGGTGATTGTGATGTGCTAACAATTTTTAGCAGATTAAAATGCATATAAAGCGAACTAGCTAGCATTTTCAAAATTGAAAAACGGCAAATCCGTACCGAGTATTCATCTAACAATATAGCTGCATATTTCGACAGATTTAATCTTTCGCTGTAAGCACACTCTTAAAAAGCGGTTCTCCACATTTTACCACGTGGAAGACTTTTTTAATCGTTGCAGCGCATAGAAGCACGCGGTAATCTTAAAGTTATATAAATACATTTTTAATTTCAGCTAATGGCGATTTAGATAAGTGAAATTTCGCCATAATCCAAATTCAAGTTTCCCCCGAAATGTCCAATTCCAAACAACCATGGCGCACAACGAGAAGTCAAACACTTTATTCAATACCAGATTCGAATGAAGAATGTATTTGTTCTATCCAATCCGAGGATAATCTCGAACTGGTAAAAATGATTTCGACTGATGCTCAGTATGATGAAAGTAAGTTAATCGTTCTCAATATCCAATATGTTGTTTGATTCAACGAAATAACGAAGACGTTTACATATTTCAAATGATTTTTAAGTATTTTTTTACATTTAGTCTAGAAAATAATTCCGGTAATTTGTGTGTATAAAATTCATTTGAATTTCGATATTTAAAAAACGCACTTGTTAACTCACTTGCTTTCTAGCGCCATGCAATAGCATGGCGCTATTTTTGTAAGCAATAATCACGACAGAAATTACGTTGAACAAAATATTTAGCCTTTTGAAATCCAGATTATTCTAGGCGGGCCCATCACCATGGATGTTTGTACCCTGCTTCCCCGAGAACGAAAAATTCCCTTTGATCCTACGTGAAATGAGAAGCGTTGCCACCGTAAATGTAATTTATCGTTGTTTACCAACTGTTATGCACCGACGTTTACACTAAAAGCATTTTTAAAGAATGTAGCGCAATTAACATGATGTTTTGCTATGAAAATGTAAAATTTGAATAACAATATTTATCAAAGTCAAATTTTAATTAATACTAACAACGTCGATCTTAATTTTAAACTTCCCCACTAATAGCCTCTGTATTAATAGACACAAAAAGTTTATTTAAGCATTTATTAAACGTAAAAACATGACATGTGGACAACTCTAAAATAAACATAAACAAATAGTGAATTCGTACCAATAAACAACTTATCCGCAGACTGGATCAATGTATGATTCCCCTTTGAGCAGAAAATCATGAATAAGCCATGCTAATTTGTTTTTGAATGTGAGGGTGTGGGGTGAGCAACAACTAATCTCCTGACGAGAGTGTTGATTTCAGTTTACCTGAACTATTTCACAAATCGTTCCTTCAAAATAGAGGCTATATTAATATTGAACAGATCAGGCTAATAAGATTTAGATTCGCACAAACGAAATCAACTGAAATCGTTTCAAAACTTGAAAACGGTTATTCAATAATCACGTCACCTCTTAATCAGCGTCCTGTGACTCTTTGAACTGCTCTTTCTTTGCTAGGAGTTTTAGCGGTGAATGAATGTGCATCTTGATATTAAATATGGCATTCCAGAATATTGCCGTTTAGATCTCGTCTATGCCAGCAATCAGATTTCTTAACCTAAATGAACTATCTATTGTTACCGAAACAATTTTGAATAGCGCGAGTTCACAAAAATTAAGCTTTCTTTTACATTTGTGGAGTTTGATCGGCGCATATTTGAATTTTACACATTTCGTTTGCATTTGAGAGAATTGTTGCGCAAAATATTAGTATAGATGAAAGCTTGACAGAATGTTGTGTTACTAAAGTGTATAACAATAATTTGGGCCATGTACAGAAAACCCAATTTCTGTTATTTTAATTTGTACTGTAACTAAAGATTACCGTAATTCACATTAAGTGCGTTGCGTAATATTAAAGCAATAGTAAAAATCAAGGTGCATTAGTCATCTGTCCAGTTATCTTGTGTCATACCAAAACTTTTGATTTTGTTTAAACGAAAGTAATTTTTACATCGGGTGACATTGGATGCCCCATAGATCAAATATATTTTCTACGTAATTGTTTAAATCATTTTCTAATAAATTCATTTGAAAGGAACGTCCGTTGAAGTATTTATTCAAACTTCCCCGTCAAGCAGTCACCGGAGCGGATGTCATTAAATATAATTCGAAGATATAAAGTTTTATTCGGTACTGTTAGTCCCGGTATTATTATTGTCATCTGTTGCATGTGTCATTCAATGAAGCACGATGGATCGCCGTTTCTACATAGAAAACGGCAGGTCCACGTAAGTTTTGTCAAATTATCACCAGAGAAATGAATAATTTCTGAAGTGGATAGTTCATACACCAGGTTTCGTGTTAATTTCTTTGAATCGATTCACATGTTGGCTTTCGGTTAAGCTAGTTGCATAATGTTTTGCCAAACCTTCTTCTGAGAAAAGCTAAGCTTCCGTCAGTTTGCTCTTCGTAAGTAAGCAAGATGCTATCGTGTTGAAACATATATGAATATTTAGTTGTAATTGACAGTTTTATGAACTTGACATTGATGTTTAAACTTCAGTGCTATTACCCATCTTTTAATGGCGCAAGTTAACTTTTGCATATTTTATGATAATTAATTGATTGTGACCGCTCGATTTCACTTTTTTATGATACAATGCTGGAGAATGACACTATTAAAAACACAAAATCATTTCTATTTTGCAGTAGGATATAAATATTCATACACAAATAATTTGATCGACGATAAGAAGCATAGAAGCCAGATACCAGAAACTGCATTCAGCACAATATAGGAGACAACCATGAGCACTAATCTTTATTCGGACAGTGATTTATCAAACAAACCATCCCTCCTGACATTTGCTGCATTTTTCTCATGACACACCTATGCGTGTTAACCCGTTCATACTCTACCAATAGCATAATCAGTTAAACTGCAGAGTATACGTATTTTCTGAAATGATATAGTGGACGAGTTTACCTACTTACGTGTCAAAAGCTGAGACCATGCCTATATCGGCAGGTACATAATTGATAAAAATCATTAAAAATGTTTTATGATATTATGATGTACATTTTTGCGTCTTGTAAAGAATACCATTTTACAATCGCATATCATCTTTCATCAAATTTATGAATATGTACGTCCTTTGTTCTAGCCAGTAAATCTACTTATTGTTTCCTTACATAATGTTAACGTAAAAACAATAATTTTGCTTTAATTTTCCTAATATGGAGAATGTTTATCGACACATTGACTGAACTTATACATGATTTCATGATTAGCAGTTCATTGTACCGAACCATGAACATGTTTTACATAAGAATACGTTAAATTCTAAGATGCACACACATGTCCATCTTTACTCTTGACGTTGAGGCTATACTTAATCTTCACATATTTCACATTTTTGTAAAAGCATCTTCTATTTTAATTTTATTCCTAAAATTATCCGTATTCATTAAACGTTTCATGGATGTTAATTTGATTCGATATGAAAACTCTTCAAAATCTCTAACTATACAGAATATTTTTATATTATATTATATAATATATAATATATTTTATATTACATATTTTTAATATTAAATTAATTCTGACAGAAATACTGTGATATTCATGGGCAATTCCTTCGAAAGAGCTAAATGTAAATCTTTATCAAAAAGTGTTATATTCCTGTCCAAAACGTTGTTGTTCGTGATATCATTAACCCCATTTGAAAACAGATATTTGCATTAAATACTCGTAAAATTTGTGTGTTCGTCAATAGAGTGGAACATGGACATACTAATGTGTTGGTCGACAGTTTATATCCGGCTATTTGGCAGTAAAAGTATTCTAAACTAATGTCGTAAACAGTAGATTTAATACAAGTTATGAAAGGTTTCGATAAGCCTGGTTTTTGCAATCTAATGCAAAATTTTGTTGCTTAAGTGGAACTGAATGGTCTGGAATAAAATTTAAACCATGTGAGGGCCAAAAGTTGATGGTATCATTGGCAGTATTCGGTGCACATAATGTCATACACATCGAAAAATCCCTATTTTCATGCATTTCTATCGCATTTCTACCAGTCACCAGTTAGGAACAATACGACAAGTATACACTGCCTGAAACAATTGAATTTTAAAAAAAAACATGAGCTTGTAAGACCCTGAAGTATAAATTTAAACGAACAGCCTGTTCAATCAAATTTGCCTCAATGTGAATGGTTTGAACCCACGTGCTTGATGGAAAAATCCTCATTTGAATGCATTCCCATCACACACACACACACACTTCACTCCCAGATTCGTGCTGTTTTCAATCATTAGGTATTGTCAGTAACCCGATGCCACTCGAAACAGTGGAGTAATGGTAAATCATTTAAGCGTGTTAGCAACTGTTCGATATTATTTACACGACCAAACTTAAAAATCCTATATGCAAATGCACATACAGATTACTTAAACCTAAGGATCGTAAATGAAGCTCATATTGATACATTTTTATCTCACACAACTCACGATCGTTTTCGTGCTTTTTGCACAGTTTGAAACAGTTAAAAATTGTAAACAGGTTGATTTTCTATACATACACATTTATATGCCAATTATTACCGAAATTAATTAATTCAGGTGATTTTAACATCCATATTTCTTATTTATAAATCGATAGGGAGTTGTAACCAATCATTTCTATTTTGAGCATACCGCACTTACGTTACCAAAAAACGTTTGAAAAAGAGACATAAAATATTTTGACATTAACTCTAAGTTTTGGGAACCACATTCCCTAAACCGCCTATTTTATAACCACCGTTTTTATCCTCATCTTGAGGTTGAAGAGCAAATACTGCACTCGGCTAATGAGCGTTAATCATGCCGTAATCGTTCCAGTGCCACTGATCGACCAATTACTGCCTATCGTTGTGAGTGCGGCACAATAAACTGTTACTATCGCGTGCTATTTTCATTCGAAACTTTCTGGAGCGTAAGCACGTCGTGCGCTTGGGATATACATCCTTGTTTGATCTCGACCGATAGAGGCTAAAAAGTTTTCCAATGTGTATATTGAACACTGTAATTGAACTCTAATCTATTTCATTCCTAAAAACAGTGGTTTTATCAAATCAACAATTTTTTCATAATCTAGCTGCAGACTAAATACTGCCAATGTTATATGTGGCTACTATTGCACGAGTCTGTACTGATGCTCAGCTCACTAGAGCAGATTCTAGAATTACTTTACGAACCATTTAACAAAATGGTATCCCGGGGATTAGAAAACACTTATTACTGATTTAAAGTTGCTTGTATAATCCACTTATTCAGTGTGACTTCACCTGCGCAATTGTGAAAATAATTTAACATTTCTTCATAATTAAGTAAATGCAATGCTATCAATTAATTAAACAATCGTTTGCAGGCCGTAAGGCCTCAAAATATGAACAGTCAGAATCACCAACACCTTAAGCGTTTGTCTCAATTTGAAAAAAGCGCCAGTTTTTGTTTGCTTAGGTGAACAAATTTAACACATTGGCATATATTTATCAACTCCTTATACAAAGGGAGTTATTCTGAACAAACGGAACATTTCAAAGTGATTTGTACGAATTCTCTTATCAAAATTGTATAAAATACAATAATAATACAATAAAATACAATATATATATATATATATATATATATATATATATATATTTAAATTACAATCGGATATATCAGTATGAATAATTTAATAAAATTCCAACGTGAAGCCTACTGATTGAACTTAAAAGTAACATCATATAAAATGAAGATGCTTAAAAATTAACGAGGAAAATGTGTTACTTTCAATCGGAAATGCATAGCGGTAGAGTCGGGAAATGTCTAAAATATGTAATTGAAACCTTTCAAGACTCACTAACATTATATTTGCTTTATCTACCTGATGTCGGCAAACAACCTTAAAGCAGTTTGGCGTGTAAGCACGGATTTTTGAGCGCCGTAATTCATGTCATTTTTACCATTTTTGTTTTTAGCCATTCAACTGTGATTTGTTATTCAAACGTTGTAATACGTCATACGAAAATTCTTTCCAACTCTGCTCATTAAATTCCACTGTTTCCATAAACCTGTGCGTTGGATTTGAGCCCAAAAATATTTATAAAAATTTGAAATCATTTCAATTATTTTCTTTCGTTTTTCGATAAAATGCAGTTTTATTAGCGGCTAATGAAAGTAAGCAGATGATTACAAATTTGTAAAAGATTGCAGAGAAGTTCAATTTAATTAATTAAGAATTATATGAAAGAGGATAGTGCTTTGTGTTGCTCACGTTCTCCGCATTTAAACACCATTAACGGTTTCGGCTGTTTGCCGTCATCAGGTGGATTAGGTTCAGTGAGCCTTAAAGCAGTAGGTAAGTGGTAAACAAAGTTATATTAGAATGCCACTATTACATAAAGTTTTTACAACGAACCACGATGTTCAAACACAGAATCACAAGTTGATCCTTTGTCAAGCATTCAAGGCGCTTATGGATGGCCAAATTAATGTGTTGCTGACATCCTCCGCACTTACACACCACTACCGGATTCTGGCTGTTTGCCGTAATCAGGTAGAGACAGTAAGATTACCGTATTTTTAGGACTATAAGGCGCACATAAAAACACTAATTTTTACGAAAAATCGGCAGTGACCCTTATATTCCGGTGCGCCTTATGTATCAATACTGCATGTTCACAGTGTGAACATAGGTTAACTGAGCCTTGAAACAGTGGATAAGTGGTAAACAAAGTTATACTTGAATACCACTGTTACATAGGGTTCTTACAACAAACCACGATGTTCAAACACAGAATCACAAAATTATTCTTGGTCAAGTGACATTAAAGAATATACCTTGTTTACAACTTATCCACTGTTTCAAGGCTTACTGAAAATAATTTTAAGGTCTCCACTTGATGAAGGTAAACAGCCAGAAACCGGTAGTAGAGTGTAATTTCGGCGGATGTGAGCAACACCTCACTTTGGTCATCCATAAGCGCCTTGAGTGCTTGACGACGAATCACTAAGTGATTCTGTGTTTGAACAACATGGTTCGTCGTACAAACCCTGTGCAACAGTGGCATTCATGTATAACCTTGTTAACCATTTATCCACTGTTTCAAGGCTCACTTAACCTAATCCACCACCACCTGATGACGGCAAACAGCCAGAATCCGGTAGTGGTGTGTAAGTGCGGGTAATGTTAGCAACACATTATTTGGATAATCCAGAAGCGCCTTGAGTGCTTGACCAAGAATCACTTTGTGATTCTGTGTTTGAATATCGTGGTTCGTTGTATGTAACAGTGGCATTCAAGTATCACTTTGTTTAAGATTCGTATAAATGAATTTTAAGTAATTTCAATAATTTTATCACAAAAACAAAAATTTGACTAACATGTCTCGACATCTGACAACAACCGGATGCTTTTGTCCGACTTGATTGATAACTTCGATGTATGAACCAGTTTATTACCAAATGGCGTATCTGAACATTTTAGGAGGAACGTTTCATTGTAAATGCTGGAATAGTGAAATTCCTTCAAACGGCGCGCGTCCAAATTGACCTCAGTTGATACGAAAACTTGTTGAATTTTGAAAAGCGATAGCGTTAATTTTATTTAAAAAAACCGATAAAAGTGTGAAAAATTAGCAATGTAATGGAAAATGTTTGTGATCGATCGGGAAATCATAATCATGAAAAAATAAAGTTTGTAATGAATCGGTGAGAGTAGTTTATGGGTAACGTTTCGCTTCTGACGCAGAAGCTTCGTCAGACCAAGCGTGTCAGTACGAACAGAGATCAAGCTTAAATTGAATTCACCTGACCAATCATAAGCTGGTTAAGAACTGCACAGTCCATGGTGGGTTCTGCGCTCGTTAAGAAGGACAGGCGCGTTCAATATCAACTGACGTACCACCACCCCTACGTGCCGTATAATCCCTTAATTATTCTAGTCTTGGCAGGTGTGAATGACATCTGCTGACCGATTAGCTCGGTGTGCGCACTAGGGGTCACGCATATTAATGTTTATCCGCTGCAGAACCGGACGCCAGATTGTGGAGTTATCAGCCCCATCCAACTTATTGACAGCATTCTTACCAGCCTTTGTTATCTCAACCTCCTCAGCGTGAAGTCGTTCCATGTATGGTTTTATTCCCCGGCTTATCACTTCTACGTTATCAAGATCTACGCTGTGAACTGTGTCCAGCACGTTTTCAGCTAGTGCTGAATCTCTTATCAGTGTTTGATATTCACTGGAATTGCGTGTGAGAAATTAGATTATGCACGGCCGATTCGAAAACCGCGCAGAAATATCGTGATGCTCACATCCACTACAATGAAAAATCAAAAGCGATTTCTGGAGGCACTTCTATATTGGTTGGAGAAAGTAAAGTTTCAATTCGATTTAAAGCAGTGGAACAATAGTTATACTTAGCAAAAATGGTAGCCACTATTTTGTTGTTCTGAAATTAGTTGCGTTATACCTGGGATATATATATATATATATATATCCCAGGTATAACGCAACTAATTTGCAAACTGCTGTATTTCAAATGAACCAATCCAAACAACGCTTAATTCGACCAATTGAAAACAGTTTATGCCCGCCAATATAATCAAGTTCGTCAGGTCAGTTGCATTTTAGTTAATGAAATAATTGAAAGAGATATATCTTAATATTCATTCATTCTTATTTTAATAGGAGATGTGAACATTGCCTCAAGGATTTATGACACAATAAAAACATCTGAAAAACATGATTCCATTTTGGTCAATGATTCGGAAGCAAATTTTCAATGTCGTTCAGAGGACAGATATAACCATTCCCCAGTCAAACATCGTAAACTTACATTTGAAACAAATTTAAGTAAATCGACTCAGGAAATTTCCGAGCGTGATCACTGTAACCAAGAAATCATTAAAAGTGAGCAAGTACAACAAACGAATTTATATAAAGAACAGAAATCACAACGTCGAAGACTTCAGTCACCAACAAATACCAAGAAGACACGACCCTCTCTGAGACGTGCAAAATCTGAATTCAATTGCGACGTGAAATATCCTAAAAAGTTAACTAACCGAGGGCTAAATTATTCAAGCTTCAACAAAGATTGTTCGAAAAATACTGGAAGATTTGACAGCACGATTTTGGAAATGCCAGTGGAATTGTTGGATTTGGAGAGTGAAAATCACTCTACCTTCACCAAAAAGCAATATGCCGGAATCCTTCCAATGACTGATCCATATGGGTTCGGGAGCCCTAACGAGAATACAAATGCTAGTGGTCCTGGAAAGATTTCCCGAAACCAGATACGAAGAATTCAGTCAACAGCAAATGATACCACAGCTAATATGGATAATTTCGAAGATGAAAAAGATGTCCCAAATTTTCGAAATTACCTAGATACGGAAATGAAGCATTTGCTCACAAGACACACCAGTTTTGATAGTTTATCCTGTAGGAGTTTTACACACGACCAGAAATGTCCTATTATCATTACGCAATCCCCGAAATCCCCGAGAAATATACAAACGAGAATGCCCGACTACGGTTTCAGCAACAACGATAAGTGTACCACAGCAACCAACACCACCACCACGCCGAATACTTTGGGAAACTTGAATGTCATCTCCTTGGCTGATGGCAGCTTGCTCGAGCAAAATTCCGAAATCGCAAAGCAAAGCACATCGAGTTATTTGAAAGAGCAATTTCTAGCTTTCTTTCAACCCTCGGACAATAAACTGGCAATGAAATTGTTTGGGAGTAAAAATGCGCTTTTGAAAGAAAAGCGGAGGCAAGAACAACAAGGAAAGTGGGTCATTCATCCTTGCAGTAGTTTCAGGTGAGACATAAAATGTAAAACGTGTTATTTCTATGTATTACATATTTATCATGAGATACAGAGATCTAAATGAACAGACATTTTCTGGATATTATTGGGAAAATACTAGTTGTTTTAAAATATAATATAATGATATTGAATATGATTTTGAAATTTTCATGTTGTCTAAATTGATACCCCATTTCGTTTCGATACAATTACATGTTGAAATGATGTGATGTGCTTTTATCCTCGATTCAGGTACAGAGTGGGACATTCATGTTACATTATTTGGTAAAAAATTACTTGACCAGAAATCTTTGTTTTATGAACATGCATGAATTGCGTTAATTCTATGAATTAAAATGGCTCTTGTGAAAATCACGGGAGCTTTTTAAACTATCAAATCAATCCAGGATAATCGGAAAGTCAACAAACTTTAATAAGCTTGAAATCTGAAATTACTTTCAACCACGATTTTTTCGAGTGATTTTAAAGCTCAATATGATTATGCATATAATTCTACAATAACAGGATATTCGTATAAGATATACTGTGATGTTCGCCGAATTCGGTCGATAATGAACATGAATGTACATCATAAGCGCATTATTGTTTAATGCTCCACATATTTTGGAATGACTACACAGTCAAGATGGATTGATTCGTGTTAAATATGATTGATTCCGAGTGAAGTACTGTTGTAATCATGGCCGCTGACAGAAAGATGCAGCACACTCCCAGGGAGTGACCGTGAAGCTTTTCACGTCGGTAAAGAGAGCGACCATTGGGTGGAAGGCGCACGGACCACGGATCATGACAGTCTCTTTCTATTCAAAGAAGAAGAGGATCAGCATGAACATAATCCAGTGCTACGCTTGGACGAACGACATTAAAGATGAGGAGAAGGAAGACATTTTCGACAGACTGACAACCGTCATGCAACACAGACCAAAGAGCGACATCGTCATTGTAATAGGTGACATTAACGCCAAGATTGGCGGTGACAACCGTGGGTGTAGGGGGTCATGAGGCAGTAAGGGCTAAGCGAGATGAATGACAACGAGGAGAAATTCGCAGACCTATGTGCCGCAAGTAATCTGATAATCAAAGGAAGAGTTTTTCACCAAAAAGGATACACAAAGCGACTTGGGTGTCATCAGATCTGTCGACAGATATTTAGATTGATCACGCATGCATCGGGAAAATTTTTTAACGCTCTCTTTAAAATGTACGCGTAAAACGAGGAGCTGTCGTTTTTTCTGAATGTCATCTACTTGTCGCCAAGTTGAAGCTGAAGTTAAAGAAAACCTGGATAGAATAGTCCAGCCAACGACAGCGCTGTAACACCGCTATGCTGAAAGACAGTAGAAAAGAAGAAAAGTTTATGATTACCCTTTTTCAACAATTTCTAGGTTCTTAAAGAGCTGTTGAATATGAGACGATAGAATAGAATTGGCAGAAAATGAAGGAAGCGGTGACCTCAACATGACAAGTAGTACTGGGCCCCAGAACATATATGCACAAAAATAAATCTGAGCTGGAACGATACAGACGATAGAAGAAAGAAGAGAAAAGAAAGCAATGTTGAACAACAGCTGAACGAGTGCAGCAAAAGCAAATGCATAAGTAGAATTTACAGAAGCAAATAAATTGTCAAACGGAGCATCAGAGCAGACAAGCGGAAATACGTAGAGACACTGACCATAGAAGCAGAAGAAGCAGTGCATCATAACAACACCAAGGACCTGTATTCTGCCATTAAGAAACCATTAGGAAAGTTTGCCAAGCCAGAAAGGCCGGTGAGAAACAGTGATGGAAAAGCGATAGCAGATGAAAAAGGGCAGAAAAAGAAGTGGATCGATCACTTTCAGGTGATACACCATAACAACTACTTCAAGCACACCGACAATATTGCAGGCTAAAAGAGATCTGTCAATCAGGTGCTGTGCACCCTTGAAGGAAGAGATCCGCAGCGCCAATAAGCAATTGAAGAATTGCAAGTCCACATGACCTGGCAGCATGCCGGCAGAAGCTCTATAGGCGGAGCTTCTACACCCACTCTTCTGCATGATCTGGGGAAAAGAAGAAGTACCAACAGAGTGGAAAGAAGCCTTACTCCTCAAACGTTTCATAAAAGATGACCTTAGTTCATGTTACAACTACCGAAGGAGAACGTTGCTGTTCATCCCCGGGAAGGTGTTTAACCGTATCTTGTTGAACAGAATGAAAGACGCTATTCACCCACATCTTCGTGACCAACAAGCCGGCTTTCGAAAGGAGCGATCTTGCACGGAACAGATCATAAACCTGCGTATTATTTTAGAGTAATCCCTGGAATGGAACTGGTCTCTCTACGTCCAAATCGGTCTATGAGAAGGCGTTTGACAACGTCGGTAAACTGACCTGCTGAAGGCTATTGAGACACTACGGAGTACCAGAAATGATCACGAACATCATCAGAAAGTCACATGAAAGGATTGCTTGCATGGTACACAACTCGCTGACACATTCGAAGTGAGAACCGAAGTTTGGTAAGAATGATTACTCCATCCGATCCTCTTCCTGCTGGCCATTGACTTGATTATGAAGATATCGACAGACCAGAAGCGGAAAGTCATCCAGTGAACAATTTGAAAGCAGTTAGACGACATCGACTACGCCGACTATATTGCTTTCCTCTACCACACCCAAGAAAAGGTTAAAATAAAGACTCGCATAGCTGCTGATTACTCAGCTAGACGGGTCTCAACTTTAACAGATGGAAGAACAAGGCTTTCGTGACTAAAGCATGAGACACGATACCTATTGCAGTCCAAGGCGAGACGGTAGAATAGGTGGACAGTTTCACATATCTCGACAGCATCCCGAACACGTTTGGAGGAACATATGCATACGTCAGAACCAGCATCGATAAAGCACGAGAAGCCTCCCAGCAATATAAGAATTACTACGAAGATCAGGCTCTTCAATTCCTTAATAGAGCTAATAATACTCTACGTATCAGAGACCTGGATAATCACAGTCACCATCATGAATAAAATACAGATCTTTTTCAACCTTGCCTCAGAAAGATCCTAAAGATCCGCTGGCTAGACAATATCAGCAACAAAGAATTGTGGCAGCAAAGACAAAGACAAAGACATACTTCAGAGACACTGGCGATGGATTGGCTACACCCTCCGCAAACCTGCATCAAACATCACCAGACAATCCTCACCCGGAAACCCCAATGAAAGAGGAAGGGACGGCGGCCTAGACATACCTGGCGACGAAACCTGCATGCAGACGCTAAGCAGATGGTCAAGAGGTAAGGACAGCTCGAGAGACTCGCTCAGAATCGCAATGCCTGGATAGAGGTTGTTGGCGGCCTATGGCCCAGACTGGACGAAAGGCGGAAATAACAAATTAAGTACAATTAAAAGAATACATTTTGATGCTTTAACTATCATCGTACATACTTCTGGTGATTCACTTACGCTTTTTCGGTATATAAAACTTTCCCTTTCTTTTTTCTCGACATTTATTGTATTGTATCTACATTTAAAAATTGTATATCTGTGATCCCGTCAGTTTATCTTTCGAAAATTTTCAAGTTTGTCAGATGCTTTCACGAACGTTCGATGTACAGTAAATGTATTCAAGATAACTCCAGTTGACAAATTTTTTATTCGTTCAAACTTATATTTTCAATTTCATTTTTGAAATACAAATATACTATCTAACTTAGTGCAAAAAATTTCAGGTAGTTTAAATATAAGGTCATAACTTAATATATATGTTTTCCATTATGGTTTCCTCTCATTTTAGGTCTGTCTATCCACTATACATCAAAATTATCAATGTTTTCGTAATCGTTTGTATCAGATGCTGACATTGTACTCTTGTTAAACTCACTGACAAGTGCAGCGTTTGCAAATTACAAATGAAGCGAATACTAGAAAACTTTGTGTTCCGTCCACAACAGAACATTAATTATGTCCCCGTTTATTTCAGGTTTTATTGGGATCTGCTAATGTTGGTTCTGTTGATCGCCAATCTAATCATTCTGCCGGTGGCCATTTCATTTTTCAACGATGATCTAAGCGTTCACTGGATCGTATTCAACACCATATCAGATGTAATTTTTGTTGCAGACATAGCAGTCAAATTTCGAACAGGTACGTGTCGAATTGAAACACGATGATATTGTCATCACTAATTTATTAAATAAAGGCGGAATTTTTCAAGTTATTTAACTTGCATGTAACGAATATTCATAAATCTAATTGTGATGAAATGAGTCAAAAAATGTCTATATTAGAAACATTGGCACTTGAGATTTTAAATTTCGAAAATAACAACAGAAGGACATTGTAAATTCATTTATATCTACCCAATTTTACTTAAATTGCAATCTCTTCATCGGTATTTGTGAAGCCTAATCGTACCGAAAGCTAAGTTAGATTTATACGATATGACCAGCCGTGCACATGATCAAACTCTTGTTTAACTGTATGAATTTTTTCTATTTTGTCATTTTTCGTGTTGCTAATTGAAAAAAAATGAGCATCCATGCGTCTTATTAATCTTCTTAACAGACACGTCTGTTCAATTATGTAGATTTGTTCCGGTTAACTTTAGTGCGTAAACCACATTCTCATATAACCTTGGGGCATAATTCTGCTCACTCTGAATTAATTCGGAAGTAGAGGGCAAACTTATAATACTTCTCAAAGAATATAGCAAAATATCAATGAAACATCTCGAATATGAAAGGTTGAATTAGTTTTAATTTCAAGTTTAATTAGTTTCAATATGACGCTCGCCGGTTCGTAATTAACAGAAAATTATATTGTTTATTTCATTTATATTTACATTATCAGAATGCCAAACTTATTCAATCCGTTAACGGGCGTTTACTTGATACATTCAAACGCATTATTTTGTACTTCCGTTTCGCGTTATACAGTTGAAACAAAATGAACTATTACATATTAAATCCATTATTCAGATTGTAATTCTGTTTCAAAAACTTGGATTTCATTTGTCTGATGCTTACCTCAAGCTCGAAACAAAACTAAACCAGATTATAAGATTTAAACAATGCTCTTCACACTTAAGATGTGATAAATAAAGAAAAAATATGTTTCTCCAAAAATAATCCACTAAAATGAAAACAGTTTTAGGTTTACTAAACATTTCTGTAAATTTACTTCTTCCCGAACACTCATATATGTAAGTTTTATCCGACAATTTAGTTTTTTCGATGTTGTAAAGAAAATTATAAAAATAAAACGAAATAAAAAGAAAAATTGCACATCCAGGCCCAAATATAGTTTGAACTGAATTTTCCTTAAATCTTTTTACAGGCGTGGTGGCAAATGATTATGCAGATGAAATTATTCTCAATCCAAAAGAAATTGCGCGCCATTATCTGCGATCCTGGTTTATCCTCGATTTTATCAGCTCAATTCCGATGGATTATATATATTTGATATTCAACAACAAAGATCATTACAACCAAATTTTGAGCGCTGGTATGTCAACTGATATTATGCGTACTCAACTTTGGAGCTGAATCTAATATCAATATCTAAGTTAAGAATAAATTAAATTTTTTCAGTAGTGTTAAACTTGCTGTCGGAAAACTCATTCTAATCATAATCGAAATGTTCAGCGCGTTTAATGGTTTATTGTTAATTTAATAATTAACACTAAATATTTTAACATCAAATCACACCCGCAATGCAACGTTTAAATTAGTTGATTAAACATAATGATAGTTTTTTCAAATATTATTCACAACTATCGTCATATTTATGTCAGAATAGAAAGTGAATTCATGTGTTGCTGAATTATTTTGAGCTCCGATTCTTTGGGACCGAAGTGATATTTAGAAATTTCTTTGAAAGATCTTTACATGTATCTATTTGCAAAATCTTTATCTATCTACGAAGACCGTTTTTTGCCAATTCCGTGGATTCTCTGCTCCTGGTTATTTTGTTCAGATAGTTTTCTTCTACCGCTACCAGGAACTGCATGACCAATTATTTAACGCGTCATGTGTTCATACTATCATCAAAAAGACGCGAATGTCAATCCTTGGTTAAATTGAGTGACAAAAATCTTGCGTTTCGAAAATTCATTAAACCTAACCACATTAGTAAGAAACTTTTACACGTGAAACGGTGTCAAACGACCTTGACCGAATAATTGGCCATGTAGTTCGTGGTAGCTGTACGGGCATTCGAGTCGATCCGGTAGCAAAAAACGATCGGAACATAAGAACGAGGAGCAGAAATTCCACGGATGTCGCAAAAGAAATAGTAATTCATAAAAAGATAAGAATTTATTAAATAGCTCTCTGTGAACAAATTTATAAATTTCTATACATCACATCGGCCAAAAATAATCGAAACAACTCAGCTTCCTTCACTTACTGTTCTCACATAAACTTGACTAATTTGGTGATTAATGGTGTCGTGGAGTTTGCTCTCAACCCTTACTTAACACACCGCCAACAATCTTCGTGTGTTTGCACTAATTATTTCGAGGCCATATGGCTACTTTTCGTGAGGATTTAAACTCTCGGAATTGTACACCAAATTACTTTTTTTTCAATAGGAGGTCACTATTTGACAGTTTTTTACATATATTCTGTTCTCGAAGCATGCTTCGTCTGAGAGAAATAATTGAGTGGTAATTTTAAATGTCAACCATCGTAGGAGCTAACTTAAGTGTCGCACAGAATGTGACAACTTGTTAAAGCGTAAAAAATCGGTTTCAAAAAACGATAACTTTCCTGGGGCATTTGACACCAGCTGCAACTGTAATGTGATAACAAAAATGATTCTTTAGCCCTGAAATGTACCCAATAATGCAGCCTTGATGAGCTCATATGGAGCGTAGACAACTGCTTGCAGTCAATGAGGCTCGCATAGAATTGGTCAAAAATCAGACTATAATTAACTAATTAAGTTTGATAAAAATTAAAAAACCCTGTTTATTTGTTCCGGAATCAAATATATATGTACAGAACATTCCAAATAAATGTATGTGTCAGAAAACTGCACAAATGTCTTTAAGTACGCACTAAGCACGGAGATAAACGTTACAACCATATCAACGGAATGTTTGATAGAACATTCTCCGATACAAAAATCTCGAAATGTCTAATAGAAAATTAAAAGACTATCAATCTATACGGAAATACAGGAATCCTGTAAAACACACAATGTGATTGAAAAGAGATCAGATATGTAACAAATTCAAATCTCTTTGGCTCGAAACGAGAGTTCCCTAAACATTTGTGAACCTAATGAAAACAACCCTAACCATCGAGAAACGCTTGGAACGTTTAAACCGAATCGTGAATTCTCCGTCAGTTTGTCTAGTGCCGTAATCTGATTAACGTTGACATTCATGATAAATCTAACGAAGGCAATGTAGTAATTATATGGGTTTTGAAGATGGCGCTTGATGTTGATCATCAGAAAAATCACTATAATCAATCGCCCTACATAGAGGAAAATGTAAGATGGCAGTTCTTGATATATTTAGGATATACAGTTGTGAGTGGATGTAAACTATTCATTCCTGCATCAGAAATTCAGCTAAAAAGCTGGTGGTGAAATAACCGTTTATTACCATGGGAATGTCAATTTTACAATTGCTTTTGACGCCAGCATCAATGTAGACCTGCTTGCACGACGAATCAATGGAGAATTTTATTGTCGTTATGGTTTACCAATCGCCCTATCACGTACGACACTAAAAACGAATGGTTGCCAGAAATAATCAATGAGGCAGGAAATTTCGGCTTAATTTATCTACCCAAAATAACTGATTTTAATGTGCTCCAACATATCACTCTAACAAATTTATTGTGAATCGCTTCAAGTTTCACAGGGGCGCAGAGTTGCTTTTCAGGTACTGAGTTAGTGCAGCGGATTCAATGCTTTATCCTACACATCTGGGGTCGAATAATCAGGTAGCTTGTTAAATATGTGTGCAGCGCTCTGAGGATATTAAGTGAAAGAAATATTAGAAGTAACGTTGCCTACGCAAACTGCTCCATGTGCTGGACTAAAGCCATCGCGAATTACAAATCCACGTCTACATACTAATACTAATACTACTACCAATAATAATAATTTTCCTAATAACAAATTTCTCCTTAGAGATACATAATAAACAGTCTATCTTGAAATAAATGTCCTGGAATATTTCGTTTACAACTTCGCGGGGCACTCGGAAGTGGATGACTGTGCATATCTGGTATGCCCGACACACATATACAAGAAATTATTAACAATTTGACGTACTCAATCCGGGAAGATGAGCAACTTCAATTATCTTAAGTCAGAATAATAGCTAGAAGAAGACCTTAAATTTTTCGCTCAGATCGTATTTAACGCAAAGCGTGTTAATCTGGAAGCTTATTTATGAAAAAACAATTTATTGATTGACCAATGGCTTGGCTGTGTTCTTTGCAAATGTGTTTGTGGACGTCTAACAAATTAATATCAATGAATTTCCAAACATGAATGAGATAGATTTTTTATGTGTGGTCGATGTGAATTCTACGATTGCGAGGTGGAGAAGAAGAGAAAATTGGCTTTATTCCTATAAACGAATTTTCAGAAGTTATAATAATTTCACCAAACTTTTTTTATAAAAAAATTGACGGACGGATCCCGACATCAAGTTACAATTTGTCGACTGAGCGATGTTTCTTGTCTGACATGATTGATAATTTCCACATATGATGCAGTTTATTAGCGAATGCCGTAACCAAAAGGTTTAGAACAAAAGTTTCACAACAATTTCAAGCAATTCGTTCATAATTGCACATCCAAAATTGACTTCAGTTGATACGAAAAATGATGAATTTGGCCAAACGATAGCGTAAACACTTAATGAAAAAAGTGTAAAAGATGCGTGGAAAAATAAATGTTATGCACGACCGATCTTAAGGCCCCACAGAAAGAAAAAAGCAACTACGCATGCTAAAATACAAAATACTTGGGGAGGATGGGATAATTCTGGCTATTCATAGGTCATGTGAACTGCGGCTTTGTGTTTCAACATTTCATTTCAAAATTAAAGAGATCACCGAATATAAGATTTGTACCAGCGTATTATCACATACATCTAGAAATGAGACAGACAATTTGATCAGACTAATTTCGATAATGTTATCAAAACCTCAATAGCCAATAATTTGTTTTCATGCGCAAATTGAATTCAGAAATAGATTTAGACTATTATTTGCACATGACACTAAATGTGTAGACACAGCTAATGAATGTCGCTTTCAAGACTGTTAATTAGGTATAATCTCATATTTCAAACGCTTTTATTGCGCTCTTATAATTCGGAGGCTGCAGAATGTCGGCATCACTAGAAAGTTGTTTGCACAGCTCAAATGTTATCTACCATAATCCAGGCGAAATACAATATAAAGGGTACAACTTTCAGATTAATTATTATCATGAGCTGAGTCCCACTATGTTAAATGCTATGTCCAATGACAATTCTAATAAACAAATAATTTCACGTATTTGAAAGACAAATATTTGTTCTTATTTAAAAATGAGCTGTTCTGAGAAATGGTCAGCGATTACAGCAAACAAAATGAGCAGCATCGCAATTCGGACTTCAACTTTGAAATCTCGTGATTTGATGACATTTGCAAAGCATTTTACAATGATATGCCGTGTATACGAGCACACGAAATGCCACGGATACATTTCAACATGTTACCGGTATTTGCTACGACCCTCATTAAATAAGATACACGTTGTGCAGGAAACAATAGTTCGCTGGTCATACAGTGTACTATTCGTCACCCTGCTTAGTATAAAAATCGTATTTTGAAAACAATTTAACATTAGCCAATGAAAAATGGTTAACGGAATGGATAAATTAAACCGTAAGCGACAATCGTCTGGACACGCTGGTACATTCAAGGTTATCTGAGAGCGGCCTACACAATAATTCTTGAAAATACACTCAGAACCAATTTAAAATCAGTCTTATTATTTAGAAAGGTAGTTATACGCCAAATCGTTTGGTATCACCCTGCTGCACGATCTGGCGTCGGAACAATTACTCTAGCGCTTTGCGATTTTTATTTCCATTATCTCAAAACTCTTTCATTCCCAACGACATCAGCGCAATTGCTCAACGGCAGCGTGAAATATTGATGAACATGAATATCTAATGCAACCCATGTATTTCTTCTGTGTGCTGAATTTGGAATGAAGTTGCTGATTGAATATATATATATATATATATATATATATATATATATATATATATATATATTGTGATGCTCACAGACAATTAGAAAGATTATTATCTGTTATTTATTCAAACTTCAAATTGATAAACTTAATATAAAATTAATAATAACCCAAATGATTCTCAGAATTTACTTGTAGAAAATTGAGATAGCAAATACTGAATATTAATTTATTTCGAATTTATTTACAAAATTCGTAATGTTGTTGCATTTGATGTGATGCTTACATCCCCCGAAATTACTTCGGTAATTCGTAAGCGCCTTGAGTGCTTGACCACGAATCACTATGTGATTCTGGGTTTGAACATCGTGGTTCATTGTACAGTGGCATTCAAGTAAAACCTTATTGTTGCATTTGATTTTTATGACCTTTTGTTTATTTGATATTGGTTGAACTGCGTAAAGATTAGTCGATTTGACATAGCAGGTCATAATCTCAAACTCGCCAATTTTAATTTTTTCGGCTTGATTCAGTTATTGTTTTTGAGCAAAGAAATATTTTGTTGAATTATGATAAGCCTGTTGCACTGCCAAGATGAATTTAATGAGTAAATGAAGCTGTCTTTCCGGTGTTTGAAATTTTGCAATTTATTTTTATGCATGCCGAAGAATGTGATATCCGATCAATCGAGAGGAAAAACAAATCGTTATCCTCATTCTAGAACAGAAAGATTGAAACAGTATACCAGAAATGTGCTTGCTGCTTACACATTACTGCAATATCAGGTGGACATAAAAAGCACTCGCATAAATCGTGATTTTAGATATATATATATATATATATATATATATATATATAAAGCTGATCATATTTAGTCAAATAAACTGTTTGCCAAGTAGGAGTTAAAGAAATAATCGCATTTTCATTTTTGCCATTGTAATAGATTGCAGTATTGCAAATGAGAAAATTCACTGATATTCCGTCTCGCATTGAATATTAAAAACCTTGTAACCTATAATCTTTTGTTCGAGTGCTTTGCATATAGGCTGGTTGAATGAGTTGAACTCAGCATCTTCGACCAAACATATGGTGGCGTTATGTCGATGTTACATTCGTTATCATAAAAGGCGACAGATTGGAAGCATTCCACAGTTACATTATCAACTTGGATCCTAAAATCCAAGTTACAAAGGAGATTGTGTCGACAGAAGGGACACTTGTGTTCTTGGACTGTCTCGCGCGCAAGCAGAATGGTAAAATAAGCACACGGTCTATCGTAAGCCAATCGACACAGATGCGGTCTTGCGGTACTCATCGCCGCACCCCCAAAAAATATTTAATTCCGTTGCTAAATCGCTGTTGTACAAAGTTGAGCGTTTGTGCAGCAATGCCACCGATAAAAAAGAGCCCATCAAGAAGCTGGTCGTCGGCTTGCTAATCATGGTTACCCTTATTAAACGCCAACTGAAACCGGTAAAATAGCAAGCACACAAATCGGAGCAAGTTTTGCGTGCAACAGTTTCTATATCTTACGTTAGAGAAGCGTAAGAGGGAATAAGTCGAATCTTGCCTTACGCAGGTATACGTGTAACGTATAAAAGAGGTAGAACGCTCAGATCCTAATTAACGCATCACGAGAATAAAACACCTTCAGGCTGCGCGACTAATTGCGTTTATAAAATCAACCGCATCGGTTGCTCGGGAGTATATATCGGGCAAACATTCAGTACTAGAATAAATCAACACAAAAATCGAATCGGTAAGCAGCCACGCAATTCCACTGAATATCAATCACTGATAACATATTCAGACTAGCTGAACACGTGCTGGACACAGATCACAGCGTTGATCTTCATAACGTAAAAGTGATAAGGCGGGGAAAAAACCATACATTGAACTACTTCACGCTGAGGCGGTTGAGATAACGAAGGCCGGTGAGAATGCAGTCAGGTGGATGGGAATGATATCTCTACAATCTGGCGTACGGTTCTGCAGCAGATAAACATTAACAAGCGTGACCCCTAGTGTGCGTACGGAGTACTCAAACGAGCTAATCGGTCAGCATATGTCATTCACACCTTCCAAGACCAAAACAATTGAGTGATTATACGGCAAGTAGGGGTGGTGGTGCGTCAGTTTGCATTGATCGCGCCTGTCTATATTAACGAGTGTTGAACACACCATGGGCTGCGCAGTTCTTAATTAGCTTGGGATTGATCAAGTGAATGAAATGTAAGCTTGATCTCTGTTCGTACTGACACCCTTGGTCTGACGAAGCATTATTCATATTATGATAGAATTCTGTTGCTGCATTCGTATTATGAGAATCGCTGCACATATAAATTCATGAGATTCATTAAATCCTAATATCAAACTGGTGTCTTGTAGTGAATCGGATAATGGTAGTGTATCCATATTATTGAAACATCTGAGGAACATGCTTGCCTTATATCTGTCGTGCTTGAAAATAACGTAAATTCAATGATACCACATCATAGAGTCAAAAATATAACACTGAATGACAAAATTGAAATTATAACTTGCTACACCTTTTAACTAACCGATATGAAATTTGTTTGTAACAATGTACAACATTTCTCCTCAGGTCGCACACTCCGCATACTGAGGTTGGCGAAACTTCTCAGCATGCTGCGGTTACTACGTTTGACTCGCCTGGTCCGTTATGTCAGTCAATGGGAAGAGGTATGTTATTTGTCTTCAAAATATAAAATTTTCGTTCAAATACATGCGTCAAATTCATATAAGGCTGCAAATAATAAATATTTATGAATAAAAGGTTAATCAAACAATAAATATAAACTAAAATTTCTGGTGTTATAATGCTTCACTAAATTATATTGACCGTGTATATGAGACACCCCGTAGTAACTGAAATCAATTTATTATGCCCTGGTGATAAACACTCGTACGTTTCAAAATTCTATCGAGCTCAAATACATGTCAGATCAAACACGAGCACTGTTGTACTGAGTGTGTTCCTATGCTCGTTATACGATATCTGTATTAATTAAAACGTTAAGGTATAAAAAATGATTTAGAAATACTTTCGTTTTGTGTAACATTCATAACGTGTGAAAACAAGCTCATTCAGACGCCTCTTCATTTGACAACGATGCACTTTCCCAAACCTTTCAATTTATTAGTTTGCAGATTTTATACTTTCCCTGAGAAACAAACTATTTAGTAAGGGGTTTTGTGCCCACCTATAATATTAGGAAGGATATTTCCTGCATGAATAGTTTTAGATCCTCTCCTTGGGCCATGCGCGAATTAAAATGGAAGTCTGAGAAGTACTAAACTTATGAAGGTTTTGCACGACTAAATACTCTTACGTTAAGTGCATGAGCTTTTGTATTAACAACAATACGTTGCATAACATAACTACAACGTTTGCCAAATTTTTTGTCATAAATATATTGGAAAATGATTGTGACCAATCGGGGAACCATATTAATCTAAAAGAAATTGTGAATGCATCGGATGGTAACATTTCGCTTCTGATACAGAAGTTTCGTCAAAGCTTGGTCTCCATTAAGCACAAATGTTCATTTTCATTCTTTGTCATATATCTAAGTAGAAGTCCACTCTTTGTATACAGTGCATATAAAATAGGAAAATTATTATGAAACGTGTTCTTACTCTTAACCAAGGCAGTACGGATATACTATTGTCATTGATCCGAATATTCTCAAGCATTTCGTTCACCATGAATTTTTTAGTTCTTGAACATTGCGAGTAAGTTCATGGGAATTTTCAACCTGGTACTTCTGATGCTGTTGCTGGGACACTGGAATGCTTGTTTGCAATATTTGATCCCGATGTTGATGGAATTTCCTCCGGATTCATGGGTGAAACGATGCAAACTAGAGGTGAGTGACTAGATGCTATTGGTTTAGTTTTTCAAAAATTTAATTAAAATAAAAATTGATAGAAATATTTCCGCATTTTGTGAGCTTCTAGCGTTTATAAATTAAAACTTCATTTAAATTTATCTATCTATCTATCTATCTATCTATCTATCTATCAATCAATCTATCTATCTATCTATCTATCTATCTATCTATCTATCTATCTTTTTATCTATCTATCTATCTATCTATCTATCTATCTATCTATCTATCTATCTATCTGTCTATCTGTCTTTTTATCCATCTATTTATCTATCTACCTATCTATCCATCTCTCTATCATTTATCTAATCTATCTATCTATCTATGTATCTATCTATCTATCTATCTATCTATCTATCTATCTATCTATCTATCTATCTATCTAGCTATCTATCTCTCTATCTATCTATCTATCTATATCTATCTATCTCTATCTATCTATCTATCTATCTATCTATCTATCTATCTATCCTATCTATCTATCTATCTATCTATCTTCGATCTATCTATCGATCTATAATCTATCTATCTATATATATGGGGGTGTGAAACTTAAAGCAATGTACATGAATATTTGTCATGAATGTACATGAATATTTGTCATGACCTTCGAATTTTTCCACTCATATTTGCTGAAATATCATGTTTAACTAAATGTGATGATGGCTTGAGCAATCTATTAAAAACGAGTTGAAACAATAACCTTATTTTCAGATTCAAATTGTTACACTATTTCAAAAGGTTGGAGATTTGAAATAATTAATGTTATAAAATTGATGGTTCTCTAGAATTGCAAAATTCACGTTTATTCAATTTAGATTCAACCTTAAGTTATAACCGAATTTTCTTTTAATCAAAAATGAAAATAATCCGTCTCATTTTCCTAAAGTTTAGCGCAGCAGAAATAGTTTAGTGTTTGTTTAAGATGTAACATTCATGCGCTATTGTCCAAGCGTTCATGGAAAATTATTTTGTTGTACTTAAGATGCAAAACGAAAGATGGTTTCCTATCATTCACCGTGTACTGAAGCATTTATGTAATAAGGATACGGATGAATACAACATACAAGCGATTATTTTTATGTATCTGAAGCTAATAGCCAAATTAAATTAATTTTATAACAGTTTCTGTGAAAATTATCACAAAATGGTCAGTACACCCCCAACAATCATCCTTGTTAAATGAAGCTTGTTTGCGGAATTTCCTCAAACACGATACAATTAACAGCTAGCCAACGTTGATATCTAATTTCATTCCTCTGTCGCGCACGCAAGACACAGAGAAAAATAACCATAGCAGGCGAAACATCTTGTTAATTGGGAAATTGATTTCTGTGCACAGTGACTGTGAATGATCGGAATTTTGATTGAGATCGACTCGAGGAAAATTAATTTTTACGTTCCAGCACAATAGGTCAATTGTTCGTACTCTTCATACAAGTGGTGATTGATTGTCATCTCTTGCCGATGTCTGTAAGCGAAATGTTAATTGCTATGCTTGCTTCAGTTTTTTCCCAGCTAATCACCCAAAGTAAGAAATATGTTAGTATTTTATTATTTTGATAAATATAAGGAAATACATTTGGAATAAATCACCAGGAGGGAGATTTATTGTTGTGACTTAATGGCGTGAACTACGATATTATCAGCGTAACATTCCAAATAAACTTTTTTAAAAAATAACTACAGCAAATGCAATAAATACAAGCTAAATTTCGATCAATAGTATTCAATTGTGATAAGATGTAGGAAAATCTCTACATAATTTATATACCTTAATGATAAAGGGAATTAAATTTCATGCCATATTCATCTAAACATATTTCTTTAAGTTTCGAGTAACATGTGTGAGAAATATTACGTATTAAGAAAGGGAAACTTGTGGACATAAAGCAAACACAAATTTATTCCACATTTGAATGCATTTTCCCCACATTTGTAAAGTGGTATGACAATTGTTTGTTGGCTAATATGTGTTATGATGTTTGTGATCTATTGACAAAACATATTCATGAAAAATAAAGTTTTTTAATGAATCGGCTAAAGCAGTTTGTTGGTATCGTTTGACCTCTGACGAACAACGATCAGGTATAAAATTATATTTACTTGAACAATAGTTAGATGGCTAAGAGATTAGGACATTAAATGCAAGCCATGCATCAGCACTATCCATTTCGCGTACAGCGGCCTTCACAGCATGTTTTATTTAAATATTAACTTGAAATCCTTCCATATATGGTTTTACCACCCGCTTATTCACTTCTGCGTTATCAAGATCAACGCGATGATACGTGTCTAGCACGCGTTCAGATAGGTTTCATTCTGATTAGTGATTGATATTCACTGCTACTGAGTTGCTGCTTCCTGATTCGAATTTTGTGTTCGTTTAACTTAATATTGAGTTCTCCAAAAGCTTTCCCCATATATACTCCCGGGCAACATCTGCCCTGCAAGTTTGTTTTACGTGGATCAATCTCAACATTAAAGATAAAAATTGCTCGTTGAGAAGAGCAATGTAAAATAGAGCCAATTAAAAATGGCATTATAAACTTCAAAATTATTCGTGTATGGAGCGTGAGCTGTCAAATTATTATTACGGACAAAATTTGAAATCGACGCGTCAAACAATTATTGCTCAGAATCCATTTGGAATTCTGAACTTGCAGTAACGCATAGTTGTGTCCGTTGAGGAAATAAATTCTTAAAGTGGCTTCCCCTATGTTTTTGAAATCATATTGTGACTATTTTGATCAAATAATTCATGTATGAACAGCTGTCTAGCAAGAACCCTGTGCTTATCCATTTTCGGACAAGTGCTATAGCCTACAACCTGAGCCTTGAAGTGCACTGTGATTTTGATTAGATTTCAATACTGTATTAGTAGATGAAAAGTGAACGACTTGTTTGTGAAACTGAATCTAAATTAAGCAAACCTTTTTGAAAATTGTGTCATTCTGTATCAAGTAAGCTGAAATAAGATCCAAAATAAGTAATGCAACTCAATTAGGGCTGTACATCTTAGAATTACTGGTTATCGTAATTGTTAACAACACCGGATAATCGATGAGGATTCAATCATTCACCTGGGAACGGTACGCCATTTGCCAAATGGCGACAATTGTTGACATCTGGTTAGTACAACCGAATGTGCGATTTACGTGTTAACACACAGACAACATGTAGGCAGCAAGTAAACAAAATATGGGCAATGGTGTTTGCCAAGATTAGCATAAACAGCACACATGTTGTTGATTCGAAATTTTGAAGAGAGAAAAACACTTTTGCGAAACATTTCGTAAAGCAATGAATTTTAAAATTTTTGCTTTTTATATCGCGACATTGTTGAAAGATTTTGCTAAACTAAATGTGAACCTTTCTAGGTTCTTAAGTTTTAGCGAATTTACCGACTTCAGTTATTCGTCATAATCACCCATGAATGGATTTGCGCATTTTGCAATAATCGTAAACTCGATTTTATATGATATAGTTGTAATTTAAACGTTAAATTATCAATTAAGGATAAAACATCATACAAATATTTGCACTTGACTCAAACGGGTTCTTAGTGATTTTAATCTACTCTACCATGAGCACAGAAAAGTACGGAAGAGTGGGGAAATGGATAAATTTATACCTAATTCTAATACAAAAATTTTTTCTGGATATTCTTTTCGATATTTAATATCGATCTCCGCAATAAGCGTATAAGAACAGTGAAACATGAGCGAAGAATGTTATCAATATCAAGCAATGAACGAAAATCCATGTCATGTGATATGGCTTAAAGTGATTTGACTGATATCGAAGTTGGCGAGGGTAATAAATGATGACGATATAATCGATTCTGAACGCGAAATTTCGGTCTAAAACTTTTGATGGTTAACACCTCAGCTATCCTCGAAATGCAAGTCTTCCTGAAGCGATGTGGGGAACCGTTTGAACCGTAGAGAACACATCTCTCATTCTTTTTTTTGTGGCCCGTGTCGCATAGATAATCTAGAACGTACTGTTCTTCATCCTAGAACAATTTTTGTGCAGCCAACTTGAGTCATGGTCACACATATGTTTTACAGTTGCTACAGCGCACGGCCAATGCATCTCGCATTACAATAGAGGGTGAATTGTTAAATGCAAATTGAGTTTGTTTGATTTGCATGGGCATTTTGAGGACGGCTGAGACAATCGCCACCGAAAAATTTAGACCTAACTCCTGCGTTGAAAAACGGTTAGTTCTTGATCTCTTATTACTCTGGCCGACATCGACATTGGCCGAGCATGTTTGAGCAATATCACGTGACAAATGATTTCCATTTAATACTTGATCATTGATAATGTTTGTCGTTCATGTTTCACTTTTCTTATGTGTGAATTTTAGGGCTTGATGTTAAATATCGAAATTAAAAATATATTTCACTCTATTATGGCTTTTATTCAAAAAAATCGGAAATTTAGTCGAAAATGCTCTAATTTAAAAATTATTGAAAAAACTGAGCATTACTAATTTGACTCATGTGCCATTTGAGAAGAATTCAGTGCTATTCGTGTGACGAATTTAATTAATATGAATAAAAATGGTCAGCTTCCATGATTTTTGTCTAAGGTAGATTCTTTTCATTGCTTAGCGTGCTGTTGTTTTTAAATTCACTTTATGGTACCTTTTCATTTAGTCAGAATTTCAACAAACTCCTTAAGTAAAATATCAACTGGATCATGAAGTATGCTTAATCTGTTAACAGGAAACACGACATTTCAATGTTCGTATAAAATTTGAATTCAAACCGCAAATTGATACCACTCCAGAACTCCGCTTTTAATTTAACAATAAAACTGCTTCTCTAAAAAATTGCAAACACATTAATTGCCTCATGAATACGCCCCGTTGAGCAAATTCTTTTTGAAGAACTCAAAAAATGGAACACGTTTCTCGCATATCCGCGAATTTTTGATGCGACGTATTGTGCCGTCACTCGCATTTTTTTATTTTTTATTAGCCACGAACGTAACTATCAAACAAAGAGCTTTGAATATTACAATGATTGCTAAAAAATTGTTTTATCTTTCAGAATTCTTCATTCGGATTGCTATTATGTAGCAGAAGTAAAAAATTGCTACGTCAAACATTTTAGTCGCGATTGATGAATGATATTTTTAGATATAATTCATATTTGAACAAGTTATTTAATACAGGCTACTAATTAATTCCGGTGTACTATGTTATGCGATTTTATATTCGAATGAAAGTGGTTTTTCGAATAGATAAACCTAATGAATGCCTATAGCCCCTAACCGTTGCTTATCTAAATAATACGGTCGATCGATATTGCGTTTCCGAATAACAAGGATGATAATTTTCACATTTCCCATATATTGGATGCATTCCATGTGATTCACCGAAAATGATCTTCTACCTAAATGGTTTGATGAAAAAATTCAACTGCTAATTCAAACTAATGCATTTCCACAATCTTTAATCATGACCAATTTTTAAATTAAGCAGATATGAATCTCGAATCTACAGAATTTTTCACAAATAAAATAATGTTCCCCGCCTGTTCATTATTCTATTTTACCGTTTACGATAAGGCACGTTGTCGGATTATCTCATGAAAATTGTTTTTAATCCGAAATCTTGAATCGAATTCATAATTCCACTTCTGGCACATGGCTTAACTGACCGTAATAAATAAGCGCGCTGATGCAAACGTGGTTCCGGTCTGATTTTCCGAAATTCACTTGTTCGTTTCGGGAATATCCGCGAGTCACCCGATACCACATTATCGATCGAATGGAAACATCCTTTTCCGAGTTGAGCACGGCAAAGGTTTTGAAAAAGAAGCAAACATGTCTACGCGTTCCATGTGGAAATAAATGAAAGCATAGGCAATTATACGTTGATATTAGTGTCATAATTTATATAATGCATCACAACGTGTAAATTGTAATATTATTACGTTTGATTATTTCGCTGTGTTGCGCAAGACTATCATTTTTATTGTGTAAATATAATAATTCCTGCGCTTGTGATGTACACCCATTGTTGAAATAGACCGAGATAATGTATTAACTTGCATTATCTCATATTCAGTATAAATAGATAAGTGAAATTACCCTTCTTCATCATGAATAATTTGCCCATTTCGTCTCCAAGCGTAAATTATGAAATAAATTCATCCTCTCAGATGTATTGTGGTGCTCACCTAGACTACACATAATCGCCATAACCCCTACTTGGCTGTTTGCCGTTATTGAGGTGGATACAGTTATTTTATCAGTAGATTCGAAGTCTTAATTTACTATTGTTTTCGATTTATTTCTCGGCTATTAAGAGGATATAAAAATCCTGGATTCGAGGAATCAACATCAATAGGTTTACATTCGGTTTGCAACCGCACAATAAAGCTAACAATAACGAATTTCCTTGTAAACTGATGTACATACCTAACGAAAAGCATTTCTTTTTCTCAGTTTTTCGTGGTTATGACGTTCATATAATGTTGATGAACCGAAAAAGTTATCTTTTGGGTGCGTAGAACATGTGTATATCAAAGATGAGAACACTAGTTTGGAGAGCAACATTTTCACCTCTTGGAAGCCAAATAACTTTTTTTGCTACCTGATATCTAAAATCGAGTGACTCGTTTCCGATCGTCGGAAAATATATGCTTCTAATACGAAACGCAGCATAAGCTCCTCATTTGTATTCAGTTCCATAAGACACACAACGTGCCGTTTGCACCGATCACGTAGCTACAGTACGATCGTAATGAATTGAAACGGTGAAAATACGGTAAACAAGAATCGCGCCATTAATGCCACCTGTTTCGCAGCCTAAATTCATATTTTATAACAAATTCTACGAATTTATGACCAAAAGGTTAGGAGATATGTTATTTTTAAACTTATCAGAAATGATCTTATACTTAACATATATACAAGGTTTCAAATTACTTTGAACTGTCAGCTGGTGTATGCATATAAAATACGAACCGGTGGTGAACAAGGCTTGATGTGCAAGGAAACAATTGTAAGGTGATACATATCATATTCTCACGTGGATATGAATGGAAATGAATAAGCTTGGTTACACCGGCAGGAGATTATCTGCAATGTAACAAATACGTGCAGATGTGTCAAGCCGATCTTTTTCTGAAAACTTAATTATCTCCACCAAGTTGGTCGCTGAAACAGGATTGATTATTTTTTCAATTATCAGCTCCTCACGATGTTTGATGCAAGCAATCAAAATGTAATTTTTAAAAGTAACCTATTATAATATATTGTTGTTTTGATGTGGTATATAAGGTTTGAAAAATGATAAAATAATTGAAGCTAAAATGGAAAAAATAGTCACTGAATGCTGTCGAATTTCACTAGCTTAAACTGTCTTCACACGATAATAACGGAAACGAACATTTCAGCAGGTCGCATTATTTCCATACTTCAGCTGTCCTGTTTGCTGCCAATGAGTTGGCTCGTCAACAATAGAACTGTTGTTTAGAAAACGTAGCGTTGACAGCATTTACCAAGTGTCATTGGTCAACAGTTACAATGAGGGGAATTTGACGTAAACATATGTTATATCAACCATTTTTTTGGGAAAAAGATTAACAGTTCATCCAAATACGCCGATTTCAGTTAAGAAATATAACTTACAAATTATCGATAAATTTGAAAGCCTGAATAAAACAAAACCATTTAACGCCCAGTGCTTAAAGCGAATCTTGAGCTGCACTGAATTTTCTACATTAATCGATATTGGATTTAAATATAAGTTTGCTAAATTAATTTTGCTCGCGATGAAGTGTTTACCTATTATCTCAATTAATTTTAGCACGCCGATTGGTTTCAACAATACACTTGGGCGCTATTCAAAGCAATGTCTCACATGTTGTCCATCGGATACGGACGCTTTCCGCCAATTAGTATTAGCGATGCATGGATTACGATCGTGAGTATGATGAGTGGTGCAACGTGCTACGCACTGTTTGTTGGCCACGCGGCTGCACTTATTCAATCATTCGATACATCTAAGAGATTGTATCGAGAAAAGGTAAGTCAATCAATAAACACCGTTTGTAGAAATTTCTGTCCGGGATAAAATATTTGTCCTCGAAAAGTATCTTCATAATGCTAACCCACATATTTAAGTGATTTTGAATGAGAATAACTCAATTGTGTTGACTGCAACCAAATGGTTTGTTGTAATATTCATGGCCGTGTAGATGGGATATGCTTCGCATTATTTTAACCATTTTATTAATCAGTTTTGGGTAAAATATTATTCATATGCGGAATGAGACAATATTCGTCGGTAATTTGTGATGATTTTCGATCGCGACATCCGCTTTATATTGATTATTCGCCTACCAAACAGGCAAAAATGTTTTGGGCATAACAAACCAATTGTTTAATTTCCTGTTTGGCCATTGGTGGTGTAGAGCAAAGCAAATTATTATTATCATTGCTTGAAAGTGGCTGTGAATTGAAGTGGGTAACAGATAATGTAGCAGTGCTAATAAGCACAATTTCTATTGACAAATTGCCGTCTTGTGATTTAAAATATCCGAAAAGTTAAGTAATACCTCAAAATGTAGAGCAACATTCCGTGGGATATCTTGTCCTATTAAAATAAAGAATTTTTCAGGGGGTCGTGCCTATAAGAGTATGCGTTGCACTGGTTACAACTCTCTATATTATTTGAATGTTCCGTGTGCTTCACATTACAACAAGAATAAAAATTTAAAATTAAAAAGCGGTTAGAGCAGTTTTTCCGTAACGTTTCAATTCTGGCACAGAAGCTTCGCCGGACCAAGTGTTTTAATCAGATCAGGGAACGTCATTAAGTAGCACTACACCCACCACCTTTAATTAATCGTCACTGTAAACAGCATATTGAGATCCTAAGGTGTGAAGTTACATGTGGTTCACACGCGAAAGGGGATCAGAGTTTGACAGGTGTGCCTGAAACTAACCCAGTTATCAAATTAAATAAAAATTGTGTCGGATTTTATCCTAATGAATATTTGATCGCCACAGCGCCGAATGCCACACCGCGGAGATCTCACAATCTTCTGGGTGCTGTGTCAATTAACCTTGACCGATTTCATGCAGTGCTGGGTAAATAGGCTGATTCAACTTGTCTTCGTCTACATGACTTGACACTCATAGCATTTCAATAAGCTCTTAAGTGAGGCAATCAATTAGATGTTGCGATTGGTGTGCTACTTAATGATGTTCTCTTTTCTGACTAATACCCTTGGTTCGACGAATCTTCAGTGCCAAAAGTTAATCGTTACTCAAAAAGAGATTTAACCGATTGTTTTTTTAATTTTATTTTCATGAATATGACTACTCGATTGGTCCAAAACTCATTTTAACATAATAAGAGTGAAAATCAAAATAGCTCGTCAGCATGCATTTTCATCACACACCACACGGAGAAAAACCCTTCTTTATAATAATATTCTCCAAAATATCCAAAATGGTCTCTAAAAGGCTTATGACATATGTTTTCGTTGCTAAACTGTAAACATGATTGTATTCTCTCGCCGAATTTACGCCCGTTGTATCCACTAACAGTTATTTCTCAATCGGAAGTGTTGCTGGCTCACGGCAACACCTCACCTAACCATCGTAGCAACGAATCGCATTTAGTAGTTAACTTAATGTAAGTTAGACATTGTTGATCGTTGGCGATGAAGTAGCTGTCATCACGACGAGTGATTCTGAACAAATACTTTGGACATATTGGCATATACTAGATAATATCACCGATGATCTACACTAACAACACAGTGATGAAAGCGTTCCTCGGATATGTGCGCGATAAATCGAAAGCGTAAATGTCATCAGTTATCGATGTGTTACCAATGTGTCAAGATTTGACTCGCCTGCGTTATTAATTATTGCGATAGTGGGGTGGATGCGCACGGAATGTGAGCTCCGATAAAATATGGAGAAACCGTTTGAGAAATTAATGTCTAGCTGTCATTCTTGGCAGATGTGAAATTACGGCGGTAAGAAGCAAATTGTTTTTTGCAGGATAACTTATCAAAATTAATTGGATTAGGTAGATTGGGGTTGAATCGCGATTTGTTTCGCAGTTTATCGTTGAAATAAAAATTATGGAATTGTAAATGCTAAAAAATTGAATTAAATTGTATTTTATCTAAGAATAGACCCGAATGCACAGCTTTTTTTAGACACATTTGGTTCAAAAAACCAAAATAAGCAATTTTCAGAATACAAAACATCGGTGCTTAATTTAATCTAGACGGAAATTTATGTTTTAAATGCGCTAGGCAATAGGAAAATTACTACAGGATCGAAATTATCGTTAGTATTCAGAGAGTCGCATATAAGAGCAAGTGTTGTTATCCAAAGTGTCTCTGAATTGTTTAAGATTGAATCAAAATCTTGACTTACTCCTTTCGTGATTAATTGTTGATACAACGCAGCAACTACGGCCCCGAGCAATTTCCATTTCTCCATAGACAGGACAAACTTGTCAAGTGCCTCGGAGGCTGTTGGATGTTTACCAAGAATAAATCCTTGATATTCAGCTTACATATTTGAAGCTTCGCAGAAAACACAGACCGGTTAAGTAGCGAAAATTCTAACACGGCGAGCACTTACAACCGGATATCATTTAAGCCCGACAATTAAAGATTGGTAGATTCACATTTATAATTCTGACAGGAAGATTTTGTAATATAAGATATCTTTTATATGAAAATCTTCATGCAATTCAAATCTCGCTTCATTCAATGGAACAGCCATCAACACCCAGTAACCTATTTAAACCAAAATGTTCGCCAAGATTTTTGATGTTGCTTTAAAATGTCGCTTAGGACTTAAAACCGAAATTATGAAGTGGCTATCGAGAACGAAGTTAAATCAGCTTAATAACATATTTGAGTACCACCATTGTGGTTGTATTAACTGGATTAATTTAGCGAAAAGCCTGTTCTTACGTTACAAATGAAAAGCGATTCACAATATGATATTCACGATACCACCCAGTCAACCAGAGCTTCTTGGCTAACCACAATCTCGCAATTAATAACAGATCGCTTTCAGTTGAAAAGTTTCTGCTTTCAAATTTCAAAGTGATCAAACGAAATTATATAAATGTTTCTCCCTTATGGTAACTACGCAAAAAATTTAAATCTAAATTACCAGAAGAAACAAGTCAACGTTTAAATTAAATATATGATGCTGACAGTGATTTCAATATCGCGAGCCGTGTCTAACGTAGAAAGACCAATGAATTGATATAAAACCTGACTTGTGAGGCTAACTTGCTGTCAACCACTTAGTTCGGATACACAGAATAAAGCCTCGCCTATAAGCTCTACGAATGATAAATTTTAATGCGCACAAGTACTCAGACTAACTATGCTGATCTCGCACATCATTTTGCGATAGATCTGTGCAGCCGCATTAAAACATTTGATGAATGATATATAGGACTAATTTAACATTTTTCTAACCTGGAATCTGAGGCATGAAAGAGAGGAATGCAAATGATCAAATGAGCTACTTTATCTAGTCTTATTTCTTAGTCTAGTTGTAAGTTCTAGTTCTTATTTCTTAGTCTAGTTTCTTATTTTCTATATTTATGACTGTGTGAATTTGTGTTTGGGTGCTTATGAGAATACTTTTTATTTCCAAAAAAATGAGCATTTGCATGAATTTCCCTCACACAGATACGCCTTACCTTTTATTCTGTTTTCATTTCAAAAGTTCAAACAAGTTGAAGAATATATGGCCTACAGAAAACTTCCTCGAGCATTGAGACAACGTATCGCTAATTATTATGAACACAGGTACCAGGGAAAGATGTTCGACGAAGCTCAAATTTTGAATGAATTTTCTGAATGTTTACGAGAAGTGAGTTTTTTGTAAGCAAATTTGTATAAAAGATAAAGTGCTCGATAATTTGGAGATCCCATGTAAAGTGCTATATGTTTTCTTGCTAATTACGAGTCACTGATCATTTTTCTTTAAATAGTGATGGTATATAGTAAGGAATCATTGAATTATTTCAAACGTCGAAATGATTTCGCTACTTTTAGAGTAGTGAAAGCTACAATTGCATATTCCAATGTCGAATTATGTTTTTGAGTGGATTCAAGTTAATGGCCGTTGGATGCGCTCCGTTTTGATGAAAAAAACATGACTTTTTGTATAACCTATAAAATTGTTTGGGTGGATTATATTTAAATTAGGCGAATTTATCCCACTTAGATATTATCCAAAACGAAGTAGGTCCATGTAGCGAGTATTGAAAAAGTATAAATTGTTATTATTCATTCAGTTCGCGATAAATTTGAAAGCCAGCAAACTTGGATGATCAAGCGATACGTCTATCTCACTGGTGTTAACAAAACTAAGGAAATAATCTTCTTTCAAGTTTCAATACGTTTTTCACGCCGTCTATTATCGTCTAAGTAATCGTGGAAATATTTCTAACGTCGAAATGATTTCACTACTTTTAGAGCAGTGAAAGCCACAATTGCATATTCAAGTGTCGAATTAATCAATTTTTTTAAGTTTTGAGTGGACTCAAGTTAATGGCCGTTGGATGCGCTCAGTTTCGATTACAAACGAACGTGACTTTTTAAATAACCACTGAAATTTTTGGGGGAATTATATTTAAATTAGGCGAATTTATCCCGCTAAAATATTGCTCAAAATTATCCATATAGCGAGTATTTAAAAAGAGAAAGTTGTTATCATTCATTTAGTCCGCTTTAAATTGTAATGGCAGCTAACTTGGATGATCAAGCGATACCGCTTATCTCATTGGTGATAACAAATCTCATGAAATAACCTGCTTTCAAGTTTCAGTACGTCTCTCACAAGCCGTCAATTATCGTCAATCAACTCGTGAAACACAAATTTCGTCATTTGAAGCCATCTTTAATTTAGACTGACAAATTAAATGAATTGTTTTCCAGAAATTAGTCTATTATTACCGAAACGTTTCTCCAGTATCACGTGAATTTATACACCACATTTTACAGTTGTTCTCCTTTGATCGATACCGACGATGGTTATCCACCATAAACTATTTTTGATCGAATGGTCCACATCGTTTTACGTCGATTTACAGAGCGTTAACAGCGAACATCCATCGTGTGATCTGCATAGTATTAACGCGATTTGTGCTTAAAAGGGAACCAGTTTACTACCTTTAAGATAATGGGAAGCTTTGTTTTCGAATTAATCTGTGCAGAATGAGCCTTTTGAGTAGCCTCCATCTCAAAAAGTCACACCCAAAGCTTTCTGAAGTAAAAACGACTTTGTACCGCAAAATCGGCATTTCGTAAGGTTGACTTTTACCGTTGAACACTACTTTATTTGCTTTATAAGCACACTCAAGTAAGACTAGAGGCTTCCGTAGTAAAGTGATTATTCATTGTACACTAGATTTAGAAATAACTTTGACATTTTATTCACTCAATCTCTGGTGTGTTCAAGATGCTGCGAATGATTTGTGAGAGCAAAGCATTCATTATCCTTACTAGTATTGCGTGAATGGTACAAGTTTCACTGAAGTACAGCAAAACATCTAGCACGAACACGCTGCGTAAAATCATTTTCAGCTTCACGACCAGCTCGATGTAGTCCAAAACAAAACGTTCTCCAATTTTCATAGCATCGGATTGGCTAATCGAGCTATCGAGGCAACAATTACCGTTTATCTGGATTCCATATTGGATTAGATAATTGTTACGAAAATCTGAACGATTTCTAGCATGGATTTGGCAAATTCTTAATGTTTTCGCTAATGTTATAAAATTGTTGATAAGTGGATACTTAGGGAGCTTATAAATAGACCAAATGATGGATATCCCATTCTACCCTACTCCGTTCAATTATAGATTCTAATAGAGGAATAGAAATCTTTCGAACATATTCCAAGCCATGTTAAGTATCTCCCGATAAACCTTACTTGTCTGTTTTCGAGGTTGCCGTTTACAGTGACCTCAGTAACACACTAAATTTTTCTATGATTTTAGCACTAATTTGAAAGTACCGAAGCAAGGTATTCGTAATTTACCAAAGACCATTTTGTTTCGTCAGTCATGTGAATTTTTCTCACGGCAAAACAGATCATTATTCAAGAGAGTTCTAACGAAATTAAATTACGATTGGTGAACTCTTGATCCACTTAAAGATACATTGAGTAAACGTGTTATTGATTGAATAGAGTAAATGATTGATCAATATTGGTTCTATTCAGAAACAATTAATGTAAGCAGTTAGTTGGGAATAGTTTTTTGTATTCTTTTTCGTCAGACAACCACGTTAAAAATGGTACAATAAAGATAATTTATTCCAGCCTCGAAATGTTTCTCGTAAAACACTCCAATCAGTAATTCGCAAGGAAATGGGCAAGCTTTTATCATCCACAGACGGCTGATTCTTGTGCAAATAATCTAATCACCAGTGGCACGTCGAATGTGACTGCACCCGTTATCACATTGATCTTATTTGTTTGGCATTTTCAAACAAGCTGGTTTAATTCGAGCGCTCGCCACGTGGGAACTTGTTGACGAGTTTCACGAATTGCAAATCGTACGATAACTGCTGGTGTTTTCTATTTACTTCTCATTGCAAACAGGTTTCTACTCTAAATAGTAAATGCAATTGTTCCGGAATCCAAATTTTCGCGGTTTAGCGATCTCAGCATTCCCCGCTTTTGTGCTGTAATGGAGGGTAGTGTTCTGCATATAATCCGAGAAAGAAGGGTTAGCACTTCACGCATTTACTCTCAACTTCTCTTCAAATAAGTTTTTTCAGGTACGATTCACACGATTTTATTAAAGCTCAATAAATAGGATTAGCAGCGCCAACTACGTAGTTTGTTCACCCAGGTACTTTGTTAGGTCACGATACCAGAGCGTGTGCATCGCATATACAATAGAGAAGTATACGAGCACGGAACATCAGCAAAGTATTCAGGAGTGAAAAACGGATGTTTCATGACTGAATGAGCCCCGGAATATAGTGAAGCAAACAAAATTTGATATCAAAATATTCATTTGCATGCTTTTCCGTCACAACACACCCCACGACCGGTTTCGTGCTGTTTGCACTCATCAAGTAGGGACAGTAAGATCTGGATCCGCATGCGCTTGAAACGGTGGGAAAAAATTTGATATCATTGTACAAGCCGTTGACCTAGGGTCACCACTCATGTGTACTTTTGCTCAATCAGATTTGGCCTTCAAGCGTGATGCACTTTTATGAGTTGACCAGCAAGGTTGACTTGGCCCGCAAAATGACATCGATTATCAAATTGTGCTGACAAACAAATTTGTGTTAGTTGCACTGACCCGGACGCGCTTTTGAGGTTTCAATTTACTGAAAGCAGGTTTCAGTGAATATACTAGTATCAATTTCTTAAAGCAGGTCGGGTTTATTAGTCACTTGAATCATTTAATTCATCAGAAGTAATTGCTGGCTTTTTCCGTTATGTGCATTACAACGAATCAAGATGATTTTCGGATTTACGTATTTATGTTTGAAAAGTTAACACTTTACAACACCACATGATTACGGTATGAATGAAAATGTGAAAAATATAATAGTATAAAATGAATAGAGAGTATAAAATGTAAGGCTCATGAATGATGTGTTATCTGCATGTGTAAGTCCAATTTCGCATTAAACATCACCAGGCAAGGAGAGTCCACCACGTGTTGGGGTTAGGAATTGAAAAGAAATATAGCACGTGCGGCGAAAAAATGACGCCGACAATCAATACGGGAACCTGGAACGTAAAGGGATAAGGTATGTCCGCGTGTCACTTTCTCATCACACACCAAGTAATTGTTTTAGTAGACACAGTACTACAGGGCAGTACAATATCGCGTCTTATCGTCCTATGGGTAAAGTCACATAGACACAGACGTCGCAATCTTTCGGTGTCCGGAACATGGCGAAGACCCATAACTAACTTTGATGCTCTGTGACAGTTTTTATCCAAAAGTGCAATATCTTTTCGCAGCCAAGGAACCCAGGCCTCTACCGCATAATCCATCTTGGGCCGAATGTAGACGTTTATTATCCTTGTTAACGCTACCAGCGAGCATCTTCAAAATATTCTTTGAAAGATGCCTACCAATCTGTCGGCCTGTCGATATATATTCTGCCTATGAACCGTGCTTTTCAGGTTTCCTCTAATCCATACTTCAAGATCTTTTTCCATCGAGCTCCATGTCACGTTTTCAGTTCTTAATCGATTTGTCCAAGCTTGATCATCTTAATTTTCCGTATGTTGAATGTCATGTCATTCATGGCCGCCCGATTTGACACGTTGTCCAAATCCATTTGCAGTTTCTCACAATCATCTGCAGAACTGATTGGTGTCCAAATTTTCAAATCATCCGCGAAGGGACCATTTTGTATTATATGAAGTGTGGTAGATCGTTTATGTATGCTAGAAAGATAAACAGAAACCTTGTGAACTCCGCTGGTGGTTTAGAACTTTTGGGATAGCACTCCGTTTTCTTTCACTTGGGTGTGGCGATCTGACAGTTAGTCTCACAACCATGAGAGACGTGGTTCACATATTCCTAAACGCATCAGTTTTTGAAGAAGCAAATCGTGCTTGACTCTGTCGAAAGCTTTAGAAATGTCTAAGTAACAGACGTGAAAGCAAGTTCTTCTATCCAACACATTCGGCCAATCGTCTAACGCTATGAGATTCATTAGACAAGAGCGATAAGATCAAAATCCATGCTGCGCTGGCGAAAACAAATTACGTAATTTAAAGTGAGCAACCATTCTTTCCGAGACTATATTTTCAGCGATCTTATCAATAACAGGTAATAGTGTGATGGGACGATAATTTGTAGCGTCGGATGGGAAGCCCCCTTTGACGATAAGTGTAATCACGCCGAACTTCCAATCTTTTTCTGCCAATCCCTTAAGCAAGGAATAGCTAAACACGCTGGAAAGCGGTTCAACAAACTGACGCTGACAGAACCTAAGCACATCCGGTGTGATGCCATGCACACGTGGGGATTTTCTTACATTTAGTATGAGCCATTGACTTGCGACTATCGCTGGATTTATCAAAATTTCGCCCAATGTTTCGATTCTTATGTCAACTGAATATTCACAGCGTTTCACTAAAACCTTTGGCACGAACAGTTTACAGTAATAAATCGCGAGAGCATTTGGGGTTTCGAACACCGTCTCTATGAGATTTCACCATTCTGGATGGTAACATACTTGGTTTGACATTTGCTTTCGTGTTCACGATTTTGTGTAGGGTTGCGTCCAATTCTTGACAGCAGCATCAATTGGTGCGCTTACTTATCCTCTTGAACAAGTGAAGTCAAACAAGTAGAAGCATTGTTGGATTAATGCTGCTTCCACGCTGCTCGCTTCGGCGCTATCCACTTTTTTCCGCTGCGGACAACAACACGAAATTCATGTTCGATTATTTTAACAACAATCTGTGAGTTTTCTTCAATCTTCAGTTTAGGAAAATCTACATTGCGAGTCAGGGCCTATGTGGTTCGTCTGCCAACGCTGAATCTGTACGAGCGATTTAATCTGGGCCAATTTATCTACCCGGTGAACCACCACATTTAGAGCAAGCGATTAATGAGTACTGCAAACATAGTCGATCACAAGCACTGAATGGTCACTAAGACCCAGCGTAGCCTAGAATCCGATCGCTTCGATAGATTGTTCTTCGGATTATTTCCACGACTTTCGCTCCCACCATAGTAAATCGGCATGGATACGACATGTAAGCCTTGGACACCTCAAAGAAGGTAAGAATTTAAGAGTAAGTTTTCCATGTCCTCCGCAGATTGCAGCTTTATTAGTAAAATGCGAGGATCATCTTTGTTAGGAGAATTCAGGTGGCGATTCAGTCGAACCATTTATGAGGGGGTAACTGCGGCCAGTCTTATCTGACTACAGAGCTCATAACGCTCAAATTAGTCACGATTTAGCTTAGCTTCGAACAACATTTCCCGTGATTTGGTCACGTTGGTACCTATAACACTAAGGTTTATACCCACGGATTTTGGTTTATAATATGAGTCGGTCTTTTTAGAAATGCATTTGCTGAGTCCTTTCTCGTTTCACATAAGTTAAGGAAACACTCATCCCGGTGAACACTTATCAGTTTTAGTCACCATCAGCGCGGTTGTCTGGGCAAATGTTGGCACGAGTTTGTGCACACAATTACGACGATTCCTGGTCAAGTGCTGAAGGCATTTACAATGAATAGTGTTTTACTGTTCAAATCCCCTCATTTAAACCTTACAAACTGTTTCGACGTGTTTGTCACAATAAGGTGAAGACAGTAAAGACCAAATCAGTGAGCCTTGAAACAATGGAAAAGTTAGATTTGAAGCCATTTTTCTGCATGCAATTATCATTGGGTGTTTACGAAAGCTGTCCTAAGGGCTATCGTCAAATGAAGCGACATAAGCGACTAATTATTTGTATTACTGGCTTAAAAATTTTCGTATATTCACGTTTTTTTATCGAAAAATTCGTACACATTGGCGTTCATGAGGAACGAACATTACACTCGATTTATTTGTGCATTAAAATCGCTGAAGGGTGTCGTTTGTGAATTCGTGCAAATTAGACAAATTTGTTGAAGCTAATCGGCTTCACAATATTTACACGAGCATTGTGTTTTCAAACGAAAGAACAGGTTTGATTGTGTCAAGCTAATTCAACGCTTCATATTGAAAGCCTTTAATGCCATGATTTAACTCAGATTACATCCGCTATAAATCAACAGGAGATTTCTGAAAATATAGATTTTGAACATAATCAATAATTGAAGGAGGCGCTTTCATTTACGATTTGAGTTTCTGGCATCAATGGATTTACACATCTAAAATGTGCCAATAAATTCTAGTTCACCGCATTGAGCAACAAGGCAGCGAGCTTTAGGCTTATAGAATTAACTCGTATTAAACACCTCTGCAAAATTAATTGTTACCAGTACACAGTTTTATTTATTCTTCTTAGAAATACTTAGATATTTTTGTACACTGAAATCGCTGCACCACTCGCGATTTTGAATCTCTATTTTAATAAAACCTGCTATCGATACGAGTGAATATCTTTCTGTGAGTTTGACCATATAAGTGTGCTCTCAAATTGCAGCAAGTTATCAATTACAATTGCCGGGCGTTGGTTGCCGCCGTGCCCTTCTTCACATACGCCGATCAAGATTTCGTATCCGAAGTGGTTACCAAACTAAAATTCGAGGTATTTCAGCCAGGCGATCTGATAATCAAAGAAGGCACCATTGGAAACAAGATGTACTTCATACAAGAAGGGATTGTAGATATTATCACGAAAGATGGGGATGTTGCCACTAGTTTGTCAGATGGATCATATTTCGGGGGTAAGCGAACCTCAAAATTTCTGTTTTTCAAGGTTACCAATCAATAATAATTGATTAAATTGATTAATTATTGCAATTAATATGTTATGATGTTGTACCATTATCAAGCAATCTATTTGTGATCAAAATATTTTGTCTTTCCAGAAAATGAAATTACTAGAATTTTTACTAACTACTTTGATTCAAATAAGTGCAACAATATTGTACATACATCCGTTTGCTTTGAGTCAATGGCTATCACGATTGTATTGGGAAGTGGCATAAATGTCGGTGCCTTCCACGGCTAAATTCAGATGCTGTTTAATTCGCCTCTGATTCAGCCATTAAAAATTGACAGCATGAGCCCAGTGTTACAAACTAAATTACTAAAACAATTGCTAGAATTAAATGATAGCTCCGAAGAGATTCGTAATATAAGCTGTAAATTAAGGGTTATGAAATCAATGCGTGAAAACTCGGAAATATCAATCGGTAAATGACAATGAAAATCGAGCAATATCATATACTTTTTATGTGGTGTAACAAATATGCATGAAAATGTCTGATGATGATGATGCTTGTAATTCATATGTAAATGTATGATTGGGTATGCTTTGTGAATGTTGTGTGCGTTGTTAGATATATGATGTATTTTGAATATGCTGGACCATATTTAAGAAAAGAATCGTGAATTTTTCACTGTAAGTCGACTGATATTGTTGTGTGCATCCTTCGGTCGATAGAGAGCATTTATGAACAGCACATGCGTATAACGTTTTCATGATCCACAGCGCTTCAATTGAATAAACAATGCGATTCGGGAACAACAAGTCCTCACGAGAGCTCACAGTGATAGCCAGTACGCCGTCGATCGGTGTCAGTCTACATGTTAAAGATACGAAGAATATTTTTTAAATGATACGAATTCGGCTTTCCTTCAAGATTCGAGATTTATGGTGAAAAAAGCAAATAGCAAAGCAAAGCAAATTTTTCGGGAAATTTCGCCTTCTATTGTTACCTTCGATCAGTTCAGACAAGTAACTTTCAAACCATGTTAGTAGAATTCCAGTGGCGCGAACGTCCTGCAGCTACTGAAGTAGTAAGCCGTGATCAACTCGATCGAAAGATTTAGATATATCAAAATAACAATCCTTTACGGGTCTCCTTTCGTCTAATGCTTGAGTACAACCGTTTAAAGTCGTGAGCAAGTTAGGCAAATATGAGTATATTATTTTTTAAATCCATGTTGTGTCTAAGAAAGTATTTCACGGCGCTCGAGGTGCCTGATAAAACTTTCACACATCAAGCGTTCCAATAATTTAAATACCACTAAAGGATTCGTCACAGGGCGGTAATTGAACGAATCAGTACGACTGCCACTTTTGTAGAATGGTGTAATATTACTGGTTTTCCAATCAGCTGGTAGGATTCCGTATTTAGTGTGTGATTAAATAAATCGCATAGACGGTCTCGAAGCTCCAGGTTACGTGACTTCCTAATAGCCGACGTTATTCCGTCATCAACGGAAGATTTTTTAACGTTCAGCATTCATAAATGCTTTCGCAGTAATTGACGCGTCTGGTGATTTTGACGTCATTAGATGATCTACTGTTGTTTCGGATGTTAGAGTCAAATCTGAGATTAATGGTTCGGGTTTCGCTACCATACGTAAATCATTCTTTACCCACCTGCTTATACTATCATTTTTCTATCCACGGTCAGCTATCAATTTCTCCATATACGAAAGTTTAGGCAAAACAAGAGGGCATTGACTCTGAAAATCCACCTTTCAATTTCAATATTTAGAGAAGGAACATCAACTATAGTTAAGCCACGAAATGTGAAAAGACGTACAAGTTCAAGCTGACAGTTTTCATCAATGATAATAAAAAGTGATACGGTGACGTGACCAAGAACTTTGGTCTTTTCAATTCTGAATACCAGCCAATGTGAGGCTTACTGACAAAATGCAGTCAATTCTGTATATAAACTGATATGTGGAGTGAGCAACGATGGCTGTAACATAAGAAAACATCAGATTTCGTAACGATAATTGTGCTATCAAACGGTTCAGATTAAATTGCTGGTCATCACATCGAATATGTAGATAAATACCAAATGTAGTGGTGTGTAAGTGCGGTGGGATTTGAGCAACACATTACTTTGGTTATCCATAAGCGCAATGAGTGCTTGACAAAGATTCACCATGTGATTATGTGGTTCGTTGTAACAGTGGCATTCGAGTATAACTTTGTTTACCATCTCCACACAATTTAAAAGCGTGCTTGAAAGCAGAGCAAAATTCCGAACCACGTGGAAGCAATAACACAACTTTGTTTGATGCCTCGGCGAATTTAAAAAAAAACTTTTGTAATGGAAACCGTCGAGCGTTACCTCCTTGATCGCAGGGTAAGAGTACATATCGGTGGTGGGATTTATAAGAACATCGAAGCCACTAGTGGTGTCCCAAATGGTTCGGTATTTGGTCCGTCTCTGTTTTTGGTTATACCAATGACCTTTCGCCACCATGTTACTGCACCTAAACACAATGCAAGATTAGGCACCATTAAGTTGCATGAATTTATTAATCGCAGAGAAACTGCGATGGTTGGCTGGCTTAGAGACATCCTTTATGAAGATCGACTGGAGCATTTTAATTTAGATACACTAGCACGCAGACGAGTACGATGGATTTTAATCTTTATATACAATATACTCAACTAAAAGATTCATCCTATGAAGAATCTATTTCGCCTTCGGTCAAGCCATACCACACGCACTCACATATTGGCATTGGAATTTCCACATTCTAACCGGAACTGACTTCGTTTCTTCTTTCCGGTGCGCGTTGCTCTCTTATGGAACTCCCTACACCAGACATTGTACACTCATCTAGTGAAACGATTTCCATGAACAAACTGAATATATTTGTGCTTAGTAACTCCACCCTAACTTAATCAAGCAACTTCACATGATTTTATCATAACAAAAAATTTTCCATCATACCGATACAATACATGAAATTTTTCTTTCTAACTACAAAAGCTTTCGATCTTCTAAACGCCTCATTTTTTTATAATTTTGCACTTATACAAATATCTTATGGTGTTGCGCAACTATAAACTTTTTATAACATAGAGTCGTGAATCTTGAATCACGAATGTTGGAATGGAAGCTGAATGTAAGCACCCACGTTGGTAACGTAGTCGAATATTTCCATTAAATAAATAAAAACTGCGTAACAACGCCTGCATTATTCCTGACGCATTTCGAAGCAGAAAAAATATTTACTCTTCATCTTCACATGCAGATGCCACCATGAGATTCGGAGTAAACACCATCAGCTAAAAACTGTTTCCACAGCTACAAAACTTTAACAAATATTTTGCTTAAGATATTTATAACAGTCATACATCGATAAAATTTGCGGTCACCTCTATCATCCTTGGTTCCTCGTGTCTCTTGTTGGACACTTTTTTCCTGCCCCCACTGAAGATGCAATCCATATATTGGCTGTATTTGAGCTGTTCTTAGTGTTTGATCGAATCATATATGATTCTGTCTGCACCAGGATGTTATATTTTGTCAAGTATTTGTTCGCTCTGTTGAGGGAAGTATCTGAGTATTCAATGTTTTAATTTTGTTTCGACCAACGTCTCTCTTGAACCCGTCGGATATACTATAAATGTTACCAATATCCGTAACTTTCGTATTGAGCATGAATTACCGTTTTATAATCCCTTGTGAAATTAGGAATCCGGCCATTAGGCAGGCCGCACTTGCGGTACATAAACGTTTGCAAAAGACATATCAAAGCTCTTGTCATTGACCCCTTGAGTTGGGCTTGAACCTGCTCTTGACCGCTCACATTGGAATCATTGTGTCAACCTTTGTCTGCAAGAGCAGATACAGCTCTTGGCTGCTGAACGCGGATCACGCCAAAGTGTAACTGACGCCCTACAACCGAGTTCTGCCTATCGTTTCAATTGCTTCGGGAGAGATTGTTCCTCCCGAATCGGAATGCTTAGTCATTCAACAAGCTGTAGAACATGAAAATTCATGCGATTGTGATGTGCATCCATGGTCGACATCGACCGAAGGAGGCCAACAACAATCCCTTGTAGCGCCATTTCACGCCATTTTCCAATAGACAGGCTTTGATACCAATCAACCATATGGTCGAAATATTGGTCGTTGAAAGCTATACGGTTCAAACGTTGATATGTCAACGATGCAAGTGTCGACTGATTGGTGGTGTATATCTAATATTTTCTCAGAGAAAATCTTACAAACTTTTATAAACTTATTCTACATAACCACTGACGTGTTGGATGGTGTATTTCGTTGCAAAAGTAGAATGTTTATTCGGTATTAAAATGAATACAAATTACACAATTAGTTTTGTCGGCGCCAACGTTCAATGCATTGAACGGAACACTTCAATTAATGGTCCATTATCACTTTTCCACGTGTGACTGCCGCGCAAATTATCTCAATATAAAATTTTAGCTTTGAATTTTACTAACATTTCCGTTAAAAACGGGTCCCAATAAACTATGTGAAAAATCATTTTGGCGTCATAACTAGGATACAAAATTTAAGGCTATAAAACCAATCGTCGTATTTTGTTTTTATTAGTTAGTTATTCAGGGTTTCGCACTCAATACTAAGAACTCATGCAATTGCCGTTTCAGTTTTGCATTTGTGGTGTTGAATAAGTAATATCGCTGAAGCGGTAAATAAGATATGGGTGAAAGTCATAAAAGATTATCGCATTACTTATAATTCGCCGTTCACGGTTCCACCTCGATATTCGACAATATAATCATACTCTCATCAATCCGATTCATTTTCGCTAACATGTCTTAAACTGTTGAAATTCTGGTTACGGTTGATTGTTATTATATTCACTTGAATACGTGAGTTGTAAGAGGTACTAATTTTCAACCTTATGACCAGCGTTTTAGTAACCATTAATGTTACTCCTTTGAATCTTAGTAAAAAGAAAGCGTACAAAACTCAATCAATTACAGGTTTCTGCGTTCACAATTTTTAGTGGTGAATCTCATAAATCTTCGATTATCGATGGAAAATAAATTCAATTATATCCTCTACATAAAAAGCTTTGTTAAAGCACCGTAATTTAATATTCATTACTCTATTCTAATCTATGTGGAGCCTAAGGCCGTTGCATAACTACGGTTTATTTAGATCGACGCGTATCGACTGATACCCCGCGTAAAATGTTTAGCCTTGTCTTATTGATTTTCCAATACCATCGAATACAAGGTTATACTTGCATGCCAACTGTTATATAGGGTTCGTACAACGAACCACGATGTTCAGACACGGAATCACAAAGTGATTCTTGGTCAAGCACTCGAGGCGCTTATGTTGCTCACATCCCCATCCCTTACACATTACTTTGACCATCGAATAAAGTTTGCACCGCGGTGGGATGCGTAAACAACGTTCGGTACATTCACATGATTGCGTCAGATCATTTCAGGTCAACAAGTGACAGGTGGCGAACATCTGGCGAATTATCACAATTTCGGGTCATCAGTCCAACATGAACCACGTGACCCCTCACGCGTTGCACGAACGCAAATCGATTGTGTCTCGATTCATCCCTAATGTCAATTTGTCCAACGCTAATCGTGTTCACCCACGAATCCCACAAAACAAAAGAAAGCGACTGGTCAATCTTGTTTCTAACATACAAGAAAAATAACAATGCACACGCCTATCTTTTATGAGAAAAAAAACCCACAAAATTGATTTTCAACGTCTGTCTCGGTTGTCACTTCGATCTGATTCGTCAGTCGATTTCGTGCCAGCCGGTACACTTCAAACTTGCGCCACACGGCTCGTTGGACCGACGTTGACCAATTGCATATTGTTCGATTGCGGCTGACGTTGTTTATCTCATGATCACGAAGATGTTGTCGCTCGAACCGTCCGAATGCAATCAATCCGAAAACCCGTAATATTACGAGTTTGCAATTGTCGTCTTCGTTCTTTTCGGCGATTTTTGCTTTTATGAGGGTTTGAGGGTGGAGTTCTGCAACCCATCTTTAATACAACTAATACAATGCGATCCCAACCGATCAGCGACGCACTATGCTTCGTTTTCCGCCTAATTGTTTCCATGTACGTCTTTCGAAAGCTTTCAGAATGTACATTCAAACAAACCGCAGGGTCATCTGATGATTAGTTAAAATTAAGCACATATTTTTTTAGAACATTCCACTGCTCCATTGTTTTTTTCTGGCAATTACTCATTAATAAATTAAAACAACATTCAGCCGGTCACTTATGCGTAGAATTGAAACAAATAATTAGAAACTGCACTTTCTGTCATGAAAATAATGTCTGCAATGAATCGGTTATAGCAAGTATTTGGTAACGTTTCGATTCTGAATACAGAAGCTGCGTCAGACCAAGGGTAGATATCTCAACAATCTGGCGTTCGGTTCTGCTGCGGATAAGTATTAACGTGCATAACACCTAATGTGCACATGCATTACCCATGCAATGTGTCACCGGACGCTGTTCGCACCTGCACACTAAATTAACAATTCAGAGATTAACAAAGAATTTAGGGGGTGTGATCAATTTTCTATCTTACAGAACTCCGGATTTATCAAGAAAATGCCATTTAAACCTGAACACTGTTAGTAACGACACCCTTGGTCTGACGAAGCTTCTGTGTTAAGAAGCGAAACGTTACCAAAAGCTTGCTATAACCGATTGCAAACTTTATTTTCATGATTATGGACTCCCGATCGGTCTCGATTATGTCCAAATACCTCACTTTCTGTCAATTAGAAAACTGGAATCATTACTTCAGTACGGTGCGACGTATTTCTGATTGAGTTTCGAGGGCTTTGTCTTGCGTGCGATCTCTGAAATGGCGGTAATTCCGGTGTATGTATCACTGAGCAATACTTTTGTGTCTGCAATTCTTCTACACACAATCTGGATTTCGATCAGCTCTGAAATACACATGATTATCACAGCAATAAGTTCAGCACGGAGGTTTAATTCATTCTGCTTACAGCATTAACTGTCGAATCTTATATCGAAAAGAATATCTTCTTCTGGGTAATATTTTAGCACGCTCAAGAAGGTTACATTTTTTTGGTAAATTGATACTTAATAAGAACATTTTGTCATTCAAATGTCATCCGGTTACCAGCAGAGTTAGTTTCGAATACCTTTGACCAGAATCAAGAAACAGGTAATAAAGGAATCAATTACAACACGGATAATTTTTAATCTTTTGAAAATGCGAATTTTTTTCATTCTTCAACATCAAACCATGTAAAACTATTCATAGAAATATTTCACATTGTAAAACGTTTACAACAAGCATAGCACTTAAACGTATCGAAATTTACATGCTAAGCTGAAATTACCCGGCTTAAAGATAGGCCGTTTTTCATTTTTTATGTGTTGCGGGTAAGTCAATTCTTTGTTATAGAATCAAATGGTTGTGCTATTAATTGTTCTGGTTAATCAACTTATTACATAACCATTGTAATATCGCTTCACTTTACAGATTATTGTAATAAATTCGAGTGAACTTTTTTCAAATTGTTTGAATAATTCTGCTAAACCTTAATTCAAGGCAGCTCATTGTTGATTTCGCAGGTTTAAACCTACGAATTTTGTTGAAATATTTGGGCTGAGGTCATTTTCGAAATTGTAATTATAATTTTAACAGATTATAAAAATGAGTCATGCTGAAACCTACGAAAGTGTAGTTGCACAATTCGAATTTGCGAAAAAACTTGAAACTTAATTAACGGATGACCTTCAGAGACAATAATTATTTCTAGGCGCAGAACGTGAACAATGCAACATTTTAATAAGCTCCGAAAGCAGAAACTCTAGGTAAGGCTCTAATCAAAACTCTTGACTTGTATCCCACTTATAAGCAAATAAACTACATCAACATTAGAAATTCTTTCGACAGAAAGCCCAAAAATGTGAATGAATTAAATTTGATGGGATGTGAGAATTTCATGCTCAGCATTTTCTCTCTTTCGGTTGAAATAATACTAGTTAAATGTTTACTGTGTGAAGTTCTATAAACAGGTATGCATTTACATGCATAGGGCAAAACGACAATTGGATGCACTCGATTATTCGTCAACGGTTCGTTAATTCGCGGTACAAAAATCTCTTAGATTTTCCAATGAGTTTATTCACGGCAAGTTTGAAGCTCATTATAATAAAAAAATTTCATGATACAACAGAAATTCGTTTACATTTTACCTGTTAAATCATTCCATGATGGAAATAGAAAAGCTGCACAAAACACGCGGGTGGTACAAGGGAAGACGATGTTCTTAATATCTTTCTATAATTTAGAATTTTGTTGCTCTACTATATATATACGATGCAAATCAAAGATGTTTTGAAGTATTTAGACTTATTCGTTGAATCTCACGTTTTCCAATGATTTATTAGCCAGAAGAATGTGAAACAAAATGTGAACAGGAAATGCGTATGTTTGGGTAAATTTTGGTCACTCTATTCATGTAGAACTATATTTCATACAGGGGACGAATCGCAAGCCGAATTTTCCTCCTTAACAAGGGGAAAAATAATATTAGCTTTTTTTCTTAAACCCGAATGTTTAACATAGTAATCATGTTTGCATTTTCTAGAATTAGATCGCATTAATTTTTTACTGACTTTTGATTGTGTGATGTTGAATGAATTTTTGCAAGGGAGATATATGTAGCTATCTGGAATGTGGTATAACTTGATAGCTTGCATGTGTAACGTAAGTGAACTATTAATCTGCAAAACTAAGAAACTTCAGCATTCTCGTTTTTTTAACTTTAAATTTTAACAGTGTTGCTGGTAGTGGTTAATCTGTATATTAGTCAATTTTTTTAGCGAACTTTAATAAACAAACACGCACAGAATAAATTACCTTCGGTAGGTGTGCTTGAATTGTATGCTCTCTAACAAGAAAATGTGAATTTGTATCGCTTTACGGTTTCTAATTCGAAATCAATTATATAGAGAATGTAAAACGTATTAAGAAATTTGTAATTCAAAATTATAGCACATCGTTTTCGGCATTGTGTGAAAATCATCATGCCCAATCTTTTGACGGTTTTAAACATATTGTATATTTTTTATAACATCGAATAGCTTAGACGGCCCAGAAACCAAAATGTATATCAAAGCTCGACCTAAGCCGACTAGACTCGATTGTGTATACGTGTTAATCCTTATGGAAATCGAATCGAAGGAAATTGTCAAATATCCACCCAAACGTGCCTGACAGAGGAGAGGTGATTAATTAAACTGGATAGCATTTTACGCCATTTTTCGAATTACCGCAATTTCTATCAATGTGTAATCCAGGCCTTGAACATTCAGTTCGTAAGATTGACAACTTTTTGACTAACCATGCTTAATTAGCAATATAATTATTTTGAACCCAATAATTGGTCAGAAGTAGAAATTTTCGGTTTTGGTGATCAGATCATAAACTGTAAAATGCGTTATTCATATTGAAATGATTGTTGAAGAAAACCCAGTTTGCAATCCTTCAAATCAAAGTAACTTCCGAGCACTTCATTGCCTTGTAAACGCACGTTTATCTTAGTCATGCTTCATCCGCACAAATTTACAAGTAACCCTAAAGCAATTCCAAATGGAAATTGCCACCAGAACCCTAATAAAACTGTAGTACTACCCGAGAATTATGAATATCGTAAGACTTTTTAATACTCTGTGAATGTATTTCAATTTAACATGTGTGTATTGAGTTGAATGTCTATCGATAAAATCCGTTTCGCTTAACAATCGGTATTTTTGGATCTCCAAGGATCCATGTGAGCAAATAAATAAAAAAAATATTGCTCAAAAGGTTTTTATTAAAATCTGAATAGTATATTTTCAAGCATATATGCTGAAAACTATCGCAGATATTTATAAAAAGCTGAGCAATTAATTTTAGGTGAAACTATCTCCATATAACTGCAACTATCATTATTTCTAACGTCGATTTCTGATAGCTGGGCATCAGCAAATAAGGACGCCATATTCAGGTAGAATTTATCTTAAAAATATGAAAGGATTCTGTGTGCAAGTCGACTTTGAAAGTGTTTTCATGTTAACTGTTTATATCAAAACACTGTGATCGAAAACGTTGAGATATACATCGACCCTCGAAATTGAATTTCAATTGTGTGGTTCAATATATGTCAAAAATGATGATTTCACAATATATAATGAATTTTCAAATAATATGTTATTTTATCCTAGGTAAGCATTGCATCCTCCAATTCTTTATTGCAAAACACTTATCGCTAATTTAGATTGTTTTCAGTCATTGGACCGATTATTGATCGCACATGCTTATTATCGCAGTCCCATATGTGAAATATCCGACCGCTGTTCACAGTTTGTGCCAATTTCCAGGTGTTAGCATTTTTGAAACGTTCAAAATAAATGACCTTGGAAACATGACAGATGCGTTTTAAACGACCTTGAGGAAATAAAATGTAATTATTGTGTTGATACAGTAATTCAATATCACTGTCGGACAGTTTAATATTGAAACTTTTAACTGATTCTTGCAACATTTACTTAACTGCTTATGGAGTAATCCAAGCTTTTTCTTGAATGTCACAATTAAATATGGTTCGTGCGACGTATCATAATGTTCAAATAATCACAAATTGATTTTCCGTTACGCTCTCAAGACACTCAGAATGGCAAATGTATTGCTATGCCCACTTATGCTTATTGGGTATGTCTCAAATATGTAGAACTGAATATGAACCTTACGAATATCGTCAAATATATGTTCTGGAATCAAGAATTCGACAACATCAAAATTCAGGAACTTGATATAATGCATTTAAACGATATCAATTAAATGGATGAATCCACGTAACGTCAATTTCTACAACCATTTTCGCCCAAATTATAAGAAATTACCTCCATCTAAATGTTTATATTTCGTTTGTTTTCATCTTTTCCGTGACATTTCAAATGCTGTTCAGATTTTAATCCCTTCAGCTTAACAGTAAACGCAATTTTTCAAACAGCATCTGAAGTGAGACACATCATGACTAGAGAACACATGCTTCAATTCAATTTTGCATTGTTTCGTTCGTGTTTATTTGTAGTCATGTGCAAATGTCACACGATTTGAAAAAACATCTTTTGTTGAATTCCAATACACGTATTGAGTTGTCCGCCTAAGTTTACTTCGAAATAATTGACATTTGAATTTCGGTCATATGTTGTGTCATGAAAATATTGTCATGTTTTAATTTAATATTTTTCACAATGAAGCAACATTAATGTGCGAATAAAACTCAAAAAGATAACAACAACATATCACCTGTAACCATCGTTCGGCTTAATACTATCGAACCAAATTAGCGAAATAATATACTTGGCAATTATATGTGGCTTTGCGAAATTCGGATGTAAAATATTGTCTCAATCAGATATCTTGAATTCTAACTATCATCAAACATTTGACACAAATTTGGTGCTACGCAAAATCTAGTCTTATTTCACGTTCCATGATCGGGAGTTCTTTTACTAATTGAGAGCATGAGTAAATTATGAGAACGTGGTATCTTCACGACATGCAATGTTCTGAAATTTAGCGATACGAACAAAATTCGACATACTTCATAAAATGTCGTAAACTTAATTATTTTAAGTGAAAATTTATGCTTGGAAAATTCCCATTTTTGGAAAATTAATGTATAGCATTCTAGCTTCTGAAAACGTGTTTTTGACAGCTGAAATTTATGTCGCAGTTCTATTGTGGTGTTTCTGATGTACTATTCAGTTATATATAGGTTCACCTTGATCTAGAGAGTTATTAAATTTGGAGCAAACGAAATCTTCTTTTAGATGTAATTGCAAATATAATTGTAATTTCTATATCGTTTTTATAGTTGATTTGCATTAAGGATTGTTAATAGAAAACACACACATTTTTCTAGGAAATCACATGTGGAATAACGATGAATTAAACTGGAGAAACTTGATAAAATGTTGGGATTTGTACACCAAAATGTTCATAAAAATACCTAAGTCACTGCTGACGTCATCAAATTAATTGCTCTTAGGTAAACCATTGTGTGATGGTGTATCATACACAGTTGACCGCTTTTCTTTGAATTTAGTATCTAGTGGTCTATCATTCATAAATTCAACCTGCATCCGCTAGTTTTACATCTTCCACGCAAACTATTCAACACCAGACAGTTTTGAGACAACCTCCAGTAGTCACCAAATTTTAAGCGCTCTCCGTATTTCAATGTATTTACGAGAATAACTTTAGGTGCACATCATATGAAGTTATTTAATTCACAGTAAATTTTATTATCCACCGAGTAATAACAATAACCGCGAAATTTATGTTTTTCGGTCCGCATTTATTCGAACATTAACCCAAGAAAATTCAAAATTTCAAGAATGTTTTAACCACAATTATAATTTGTATAAAAATGAATAGGTAAAGCAGAACATGAGTAAATTGAGTAAATTTTTTGCGTGGTTGGATGAATATTATTACTGAAAATACCTGTATACGAACAAAGCCATTTTATTCTTCTTCTAAGATTTACGTTTGGATTTAATTTAGAAACCTAAATAATTTTAAAAAGGAATAAATTAAGTGCTACCCCAGTTTTTGCTGTTTACAGTAACAACTTTGTAAAAATATTTATTCTGTACAAAAATAATAATTAAAAGGATGAAATTTCCTATGCTTTATTATCGGCTAACAATGGAGTACACTGTTCAAGCATGGTCCCAGGGTTACATAAGGACATGACCCCGCTGCAACTCTTATACCACCACATTCGAAACTGGTGATTGGCCTATAAAACAGGCCATACGAGGAGAGGATTGCAACTCTAAATCTGTTTGACTTTTCTTACTGCCTTGTCCGGGGTGTCTTGATCCAGCTGTTCAACGTTCTACATACAGTTGATCACCCACTTGTACACCTATTTCATCGACAAGAAGCAGGTGCTAACAAATATCATGGCTGCAAGTTATTTATTCCACACTCTAGATCAAATTGCCGATTGTTCATCTTTGCTGTCCGAGTTTTGTTTTATATGAAACACTCTGCACCCACATATCATTTGAACATAAAGCCTCAACATATTCAAAGATGAACTTGACATATATATGTTGGCCAAATCCAACCTCGCACCTGAATACACGTGCGATATTGATAAAACATTTGTGTTGTTTTTGTGCATACACTACATTTTTAATCTATGGTAACTGTACATTACTTGCTTTTTGTACCATTAGAACTTTGAATTACTTTGAATTAGAATTAGCATGATATTTTCTCCCCTCCCAGAAATCGGTCTACTGACAAATGCAAGACGTGTCGCGAGCGTCAAAGCTGTGGTCTACTCAAATTTATATTCACTTGATCGAGAAAGTTTTCTCTCCGTTCTGGAAAACTATCCGCTCATGCGGAGAACGATGGAATCCGTGGCTGCAGAACGCTTGAGTAAGATCGGTCAAAACCCGGCAATTGTCAGTACCAGAGAAGATTTGAAAGAAGATTTGAGTCTGGTAAAGGAAATTGTCAGTTCAGCAGTCACACCAGAATCAACCGCTACGGAAGATGAAACAGAACAAGAGGAATCACAATCATATTTAAACTTGAGAAATTTTCTGAAAATAAGAAAGTCTCGAAAATCTCATTCAAGATCGCGATCTGAAACGCCAACCAGATTGAACACTTCCCGTTCAGCGATTCAACTCCAGCAAAGTCCAACCGGTACGAAACGAAACAAAATGCTCCACCCGAATGTGTGTTTCGTCGGTCGCTTCTTTAGAGGCGCAAAGCACAAACAGAAAACAGACCATTTATTCAGTTGTGACAATTTAACAAATCCAGAAGTCGATGAAGGTGATAATAAAGAACCGCGCGCAACAACAAATGCTCAAATAAATGACGCAGAAAGCGGTGATTCTATTAAGATTATTGACAAAGATGAGTTAGGATAACACCTCGATTCTCATATCGCTTTTACCGTAAATACACATAGATCGTGTGTAAATAATTTCTGAAAATTATACTCGAAAATCGATGGCGATTTTCAACCCAACCAATTTTGCATTTTGATTTTTTCCGAAAGTGTTCCAACCTACGCTAAATTTAGAAACAATCGAACTCATTTCATTTCGCAAGCATTCGACCGTTTGAACAAATTTGTACGATGACGAAAGCCGAAGTATTATTTTATATATGACATTTTTCAACAATCACAACTCGTTTCAGGTGATGTTAACTTCTAACTGATATAATGTAAATACTATTTTTGAACCACTTCGAAATTCGAGTTTACCCAGTACGTTGATTTTCGATGGAATATTTAATAGGTATTCCACCACAACTAACAAGCTTTAGGTGGAACCTTGAATAAGCTATTATGATGAAGAAATGTGTTTGGAATATGGCATATATGTTAACGAAAGTCGAAATCGATGAAGTAAAAGACTACTAGTAAATTATTTCGAAAGTATAAAATCTGTTTGCTTGAAGCTTCTAAGAACAAATACGTGAATTTATATGACGCGAGTCAACGGAGAATGCAATACGTTATCTAAAACTCAACTTGTTAACGATGGAAAATCCATCCATCAAACACTACTGACCTCTACTCATCATGAGTGTGCCATCAGAAAGTACCTGCTTTGACAGTGGTATAGATTAACAGTGGAAAACACTGCGTTTATAGAGAAAATAGATACATATAACCTGCTCAAACACATGAACAAAGTGAATATCCGAATGTGGCGAAAATCAAAATTGTCAAAAAATATCTCTCTTTGTACGCCTTTGCGTCACATTTCCTTGATTGACGCCACTGAGGTTAAGATACCATTTACGAAATTTTCCAACGACGAACTTCTTCAATTCCATCTATCAGTAAGTCCAACTCATGTTTCGCACGCGTGTTTCTGTTTATACAAACATGAAAATGGGTGAAGCTAGAAACATGGGCCTTAAAACAAATTCTCTCTTAAGCCTAGGTTTGTTGTTCACCTGAGGAAGAAATCCCTCATACTAAACCTCCACAGCCTTGTGGTAATATCTAATTATGTAATGGTTACTAGATTTAAACACAAGGAACATTCTAGTGAACAGGTATCGTTAGGCGTTTCTTAGTTGTACTGGTCTTTGTGCTGTCAACATTTGCGATCACATCTTTTTTCGAATGTATCAATCCAGCTGATTCATTGATTTCAGATAGTACAGATTTTTCTCATTCAGTGTTTCTAAATACAAATGACAATCATTGAATGAGTACATGTTCATTATCCACTTTACTGATTTCTACTTACCTGGCAGTCCTGCCATCCTTCTAAAGATCACACACATAGAGTCAAACAATGTGCCTGAAGTCATAATCTGCAACTGATCGAAGTTATTCCAGTTTTTCTGAGTTCATTCAGATAAAGAATCATGATAGAAAGAGTTAATCTGAATCAAGTTACCGAATCTAGCCTAACGTCTTGCAATTTGATATCGCTGGAGGGCATAATTAACGCAAAATTAAGTAGACAGTTATCTGCTATGGTAGATTCATTTCGTATTTGTATGGTCCAGTAGGTAAACTTTTATTCCTAATCTTTCCTGGGATTTATTAGTACGGAGCTGTATGGGCGATATTGTTTGGGGAGGTGATAATTATATTAGGTCACTTGAGGTCAACTCCCGATCCAATCGAAATATCTACATCTCGCGGATACGCATTTCGACAATAATCGGGTCAATTCCCGATTCGTGTACAGCCGTTTATGTAAAGATTCACACCACAAGAAAAAAGCGTCAACCGTTAACCACCTCTGATCCCCACAATGCCAGGGAACGCTTATTGGTTAAAGTTTTGATTATGTAAATAACGAAATACAGAACAGTCGCCTATCATTCATAGCCAAATCGCATTACCACAAATGTGTCCTAAACATATCTGTACTGACGTTCGCCACCGGCTCCTGATTTCGTAAAATTGTTACTTCAACATTTCCCGTGCAACTGTTTCCAAACCAGAATTCTCACAGGTTTGTGATTGTAGTCGTCAGTCCGTTCTCCTCTCCTGTTCTACCTGACTATGGTTTTTATGATATCTTTCGACAGCTCATGATTGTCACCATTGGATAAAACCGCCGCTACATTATTGGGTAATTCACTAGATAGGTGTTTACTGTTTCACAGTATTGTCTAACTAAATTCGGTATCAAGATTCAAGAAGTTATGGTATAAAATGTGTAAAGCTGTACAACACCACTGGAAATATGTATAAGGAGAAAAATATAAATAAATGAGGCGTGTGAAAGACTGAAAGTTTTGTAGTTAGAAAATTATCATGCATTGTCTCGGTACGAAACAAAACTCAAGATAAAGAAGAAATACAGCAGTTTCGGTGAGAATGGAGCATATTCAATGCTAATGTGTAAGTGCATGTGGTATGGCTTGACCGGAGGCGAAATAGATTCCTTAAACAATGACTATTTGGAGTCCGTATTTCATACTTATTGATTAAATCCAATCGAACTTGTCTGTGAGCCAGTGAATTTAAATTACTAGTAGAATTAGTAGTAGTACTAGTTGAACCTTATAAGGGAGGTCGCGAAGACATCACATCATTATTGTTGCTGTGTTATGAATACTCTAGAGCAGCTTGATGTCCTTATGTAGCTATGGCGCCAAGATTTCAGTGAGTAATCAAACAGTGAGTTGATATACGTATTTAGGAGCAGGGGGAATGTTTCAAGGGAAAAGCGTCCAAAAATATGTCGAAGCGTACCTAGCATGCGGGTTGCCGACTTGAGCGACAAATCAGACAAAATCGAGTCCATAACCATCTTTGAACGCAGCTGGTACCATTGCTAAATGTCGTGTGTTCGTATATTAAGAAAAGTGTCTCTGATGATTCCGGTACATTGGTGCAGATCACACTCATGTTTTTCAAACTCGTGTTTGCTTTAATCCTATTTTTGAGGCAGCAGAATCTGTTAATGGACTGTCAGCGGACGCCACTTCAACTTTTCAATCTGCTCAACGTCTGAGTCGCAGATGGCGTTTGTATTACCCGCTTGTTCACCCTTCTAAAAATTATTTATACATAGCGGCGCCTCTTTTGGCGGCACGGGTTTAAGGTTAGTTTTAGTAATATTATGGGCATTTACTAATGAGTTCAATGTTTCCGTGAATTTTCGAGAACAGTTCTCTAAATATTTGATACGATATTCTAGGTGCCCTGAATGTGATAATTTTGGTCTCGGTGCCGTTTGACGGCTTTGTTTGACAGACACTGCACACATACCAGACACCTGTAAGTTTAGCATTAATAAACAAATCTGCCTCTTGACACGAAACTTTATAGCAATCAATGTATATCTTAGTAGAGTACATATAACACCTGACTACTTTCGATTGTCTGCAAATTATACCCAAATAACGAGTAGGTTTTTGGATCCAAACATCAGACGGCAGTTGAGTCGTCTGGTAGTTGAATGTGGGTCTAGATAACTTCCACAGAAACAGCTAGGCTCGTATAGATCGATTAGGGGTGGTGTGGTAAAATTTGTTGGGTTCGTGTGGGAACGTATTGCAATGTGTGCCAAGGTCGACTGGTGGTCAATAAGGTGGATGGGGTAAAAATCTCCACAATCTGGCGCTCGGCACTGATGCGGAGGTAAATAGTTGTTATTTACCTTATACATACTAGTTAATTAGATTTTTGTTTTTCTTCAATAATAGCTTAGGCTTCGCTACGTTAGTGATGTAATTCTTTGCATGTGGGCCGCTGTGTAAACCGGCGTTGACCGTGTTCATTTGTATTAGACTGATGTGGATACACAGTAGTAGGAAAATCGACCAAAGATCCTGGTCACTCCCACGAGACGTGACACACTGTAGGCGTACTATAGCCTGTTTCGCGGTAAGATCAAATCCGTGGTGGGGGGTTGATTACTACTTAATCATGTTCCCTGTTCTGACTATAACCATTGGTCTGACGAAGCTTATGTGTCAGAAGTGAAACGTTACCCAAAACTGCCTTAACCAATTGCGCTCAGATTTCTTTGCGTGTTGGATGAGAATTATCAAGTAAAATAGTATTGGCGACAGTAAATTTGATCTCACACAAATGAAACACTGCTTGTTGAATGCAGCAGCAGCAAATCTTAAGAATAATAACGGTCTTGAACAAATCAAATAAGCGAGAACAACGTTTGCACAAAATTTGTACAGTGAATTTGAAAATGTGAACTTCCGAAATCTTGAGCACAAGTCACCAGAAATAATGGAGTACAATAGATCTTGTCATGAGAAATGTGAATGTGCTTCAGTTCTCGACCGTTACATCCGGTTTGCCATCGCAGCTAGTATATGTTCAAAGGAAAGAATTCCGAATAAATGACGTACATGTTGCTCTAAAAATCCGTATTTACATTACTTTTCATAGCACATTCCCACGACTGGTTTCGTGCTGTTTGCATTAATCAGGTAGAGACTGTCCTATTAGGATCGCACGCATTGAAAGAGTGGAGAAATGGTATAAAATCTGCACTTGCAATTACGGTTGGATGAAATTGGCACAGCCAACCTGTTCAATTATATGTACCCATACATATGTAGATCAGATTAAACCAATGACCCATTAATAAAATACGTATTTGCAAGCATTTCCATCACACAAAAACCCACGACCAGTTTCGAGCTGTTTACACAGTATGATCAGATCCGCATGTTTTCATAGAAATGTATATAATCGATTGGAATATGTTTGGGACCGATCGTTTATTCATAATGCAAGAATTTTGAGTGCAATCGGTTAGAGTCAGTTTTTGTGTAACGTTTCACTTCTGAGACAGAAGCTTCGTCAGACCAAGGGTGATAGTCAGGACAGGGAAAATGATTAAGTAGTAGTCAACCCACCCCCTCTTATTTGACCTTACTACCGCTAAACAGCCTATATTACGCCTACAGTGTGTCACGTCTCGTTGGAATGACCAGGATCAGTGGTCGATTTTCCACACATTGGTGTCCACGTCAAGTGAACGCGGTCAGTTCAGTTGACACAGCGGTCCACATACTTTAAAAGTACATAACTAACAGGGCTAAGGTTAAGCTATTTTTGAAGAAAAACAAAAATCTGATTAACTAGTAGATATAGGGTGAATAAAAACTGACATTGACTGTGTACACTTGTATCAGATACACACTGTGTGGAAAATGGACCACTGATCCAGGTCATTCCCACGAGACGTGACACACTGTAGGCGTACTATAGGCTGTTTAGCGGTAAGGTCAAATCAGTGGTGGTGGGTTGACTACTACTTAATCATGTTCCCTGTCCTGACTATCACTCTTGGTCTGACGAAGCTTCTGTGTCAGAAGTGAAACGTTATTCAAAAGCTACTCTAACCGATTGCACTCAAACTTCTTTGCATTAGAAATTTATATAAATACGGATTTTTCGTTCAAGCCCATGGGATCAACCCTATGCATGTGTGTGAGCACGTGATTAAACAAGTTGGTTGAACCGTATACAACAGTAGCTTACACACGCAAATTGTTTATACTTTGTTCTCTTTCAAATGCTTTACATAAGGCCCCATTTTACCAATCATTTAAAGTCCTAAATTTAGCAGTTAATCCATTTAAATAATATAGATCTAAATATTTTTCCTAACGGTTTTGAATGTATTCAGATAAACAATAAAAATGACATGGTATAAATATTCAGGATCAAATCGAACAGTTGTGATACAATTCGAATTCTCCTGCGTCGCCATACACGAAATCAGGTAGTAGTGTCCTAAGCACCACCCAAATGCCACATTCAACTGCAATAAACCACCAGCGAATCGATCGAAAATTTCAAGGTTTATGTTGACCTACACTTGCACAGCAATTTGTTTAGATCACATTGTTAAAGATGATTTTGTTCATGTAATAAAGGCTAAACTAAATGACTCTGCTATTTATGCTACTAGTACACCAATTTAGAAAAGTTGAATAAATAAATAATCCAACAGTTGGGAATTCTAACGGCTATGTGATGTGATGTTTAACACTTAATCGCAGAAAACCATCTGCTAACCAGGTGTAAGCTTTTAATTTGTGGAAACATGTGATCATGAATTGTTTATATTGCCCAAAATATTGAAAACGTGTGCAACTACAAATGGTGGTAAATTACATCACATTTTTACCTCCTACTGACCATGAATTTATGTTTTCATACGGATGGTTTAAAACATAAATAAATGCTATTTCGCAATAAATTAAAAACTGCCGCTGACATTCAAGGTGAAACTTCGTTAAAGATTTTAATTTGGAGTAATATTTCACGTGTTCGTTATTTTAATTCTAGAGTTAGTAGTTTTGATTTGATCAAATTTACTCTGCTATAATACAGAACTTCAAATAGGTAATATTTATACTACCAATATGAAGTTCTGTATTATAGCATAGTAAATTTGATCAGATCAACACTACTAACTGTAGAATATATATATATATATATCCCTGTAATTTAACCGTGTGGGTGGTGTAAATTGTATTTGTTTTTCAGACATAAATCTTAAATCTTGAATCATAAAGTGAACCAGCAAAATATCTCGAATAATAGACATAACACCACTTTGTTGCACAACATCAGATCAGGAAGGGCCGAAAGTTCTGACATCGACATTCGTAAACCCTTTGGGGTTTCGGATTAATTACATGGAGCATTTCGAATTAAAAACTGAGTTGCTAAATAATGTTAGAAGCTATTAAACGGTAAGTAGTTCATCGAGGTGAGACAGAAGATGCCAACATGAAAAATGATCAAATGGAAATAATAGGCACAAATTTGCCAGAAACATCAAATCAAAGTGAAAGCCTGCGTAGACATAATCGAAGTTTGTGTTATGGTTAGCTGATTGACATATCGGTAATTAGACTTTGTGCGAGTCTTCTTAATGTGCTCGATAAAGGGTTTGACCAATTTGCTTTCTTGTGTGTTGTGAGATTCCAGGGTGAACGTGATTAAATTTGTACAGGGTGACCTTGGGTTTTGATCATGACGAAACCGACAAGTGTGTGAAAAACGAGTGAGTAGGTGTTTAACTTTCGATCGTTTGTCTCCAAGGTATAATTCATCAGTGTTATAAACGTTTGCAACAAATTTGAATTCGACATCGAGTGACTTGATTAGCTTGCAATATTGGGATTTAGACGACGTTTATACAACGTACAGTTTGATCAAAATCCTGATTGGGATGTATTGCCATCAAGAAATCCCACCACAGGTTCCTTGCATCACGGAGAGACAGTAGGATCAGAATCAACATGCCGTGAAAAAGTGGTGGAAGGGTAAAATTAGTTTGAACGTGTATGCCACTGTTCGACAAAGTAAGCACGACTACATTGATTAATGGCATTTGCCAAGTAATATGCTGGTGGGGTATCGAACAAAAATCTTCATTTGAAAGCATTTTTCTTGCATGCTGTTTCAAAACATTGGCATCCTTATTTTACTGTTCCTGTCTGATGAATGTGAACAGCACAGCGTGGTGGGAATGCAGGCAAATGAGACTATCAGTACACAACAATGGGTTTAACCCGATCGAAATGTGTTCGGTTGGTCGTGCAATTCTTAATCAACAGCAAATTACAAGCTTGACTTGTGAAATTGGATTGTTCTATTATTGGAATTGAAAAAATTCCGCATATGGCAAATCGTAAACTATTTTTGTGCACATAATATGCCTTAAATGTAGTATTACTATTATGATAGATGTGAAACGTTTCTTGGTAATTACACAAATTTGGTTCGCAGTGTTTCCAAATGTCTCACTATATCCCATAATTACTGTTACGTGTTGCATTTACAAGATTGCATTGCTGGATTCTTCCTAATTGCTGTAGAAAATATACTTGCTATTGGTAAACATTCGGTTAAAGCAAATAGTGAACATGACGCTGCGCCATTTATGCGGGGAAAATGGCAAAATATTCAATGTTTAGCTTAAAGAAACAGTTAACGAACTAACACCATTTATTTGGTGCACACTGGAACATTTATACAAGCGTAACAATATTACGAATTGTATCATATCATGTATCCTGTTCATAAAAAATATTTCAGTCTAAATTAAAATTGTGAAAACGCTTAGTTCAATTTCAAAATAGCATGATCAGACAAATGTCATTTAACTCGGGATATTTTTGGAAGTTATCCAAATTTTTAATTTAAAATCGTGTGAAATCTACATATGTCGAGATGTTAGACATCATCTGAAAAAATGACATTGAATGCTGTCAAAATTTAATCTTCCTTGTGAATCTTACACTTGATTTGTTCTCGGATGTATTCTCATGAGTAATCAGAAAGAGTGGTTATTCTGGAAACTGCAAAATCAAGCGAATCATTTAGTTGCAAGAGTCAATAATGATCAATTAATCGATATTTATTTAAAAAATAAAGATGAACGTTTTGGTGGACCTACAGATAGCTGTATTCGACTAAATGCGAAAATTCAATATTTAATAGGACTAAATTAACATGGAAATTATTTGGGAAAAGTTACATTAGTTGATGAGAATCTAAAAAATAATGAATGGAGATGTTTGGAATGGCAAAATCATTCTCGTAAAAAAGTAATATCGCTACAAGAGTATATTTATGAGTATGCGAATATGTGAAGTATCAGATACCGGTTAAAAGCGACGGCTTGACTGACGTAGAGCAGAACGCTTGTAGGTGTTTCCGACGGCAGGAGATACCTTTAGTTCTCACAGCAGTCCCTAAAAGCGTGCCACTAAATACTGTATAGTGTTATTTGCTAATTTCAATGATAGAGTTGGTGTAGATTACAAGACATACCCAATTGTTTTTCAGGAACGTTGGGAGTAAGTAGAACCAATGAAAATGGACATCGTCTTTTGGAACTATACACACAGTTTCGAATTTGTGTCACTATCACTTTCTTTCAAACAACTCCACTGCATAAATTCTCATGGAAACATACTCGATCGAAGCACTGGCATCAGCTAGATCTTATCCCCGTTAAAAGCGATATTATGAATAGCATACTTTTCACAAGATGATATCAGAGCACAGACTGCGAGACTGACCATTTCCTGGTTTTTGCAGAACTGAAAATTCACCAGACCGTCTTTCACCGCTCCAAACCGGTGGTAACCGCAAGGATAGATGTCACTC
>JACCGJ010015818.1:69071-150963 GCA_013407085.1 Atriophallophorus winterbourni
TAACAGGGCTAAGGTTAAGCTATTTTTGAAGAAAAACAAAAATCTGATTAACTAGTAGATATAGGGTGAATAAAAACTGACATTGACTGTGTACACTTGTATCAGATACACACTGTGTGGAAAATGGACCACTGATCCAGGTCATTCCCACGAGACGTGACACACTGTAGGCGTACTATAGGCTGTTTAGCGGTAAGGTCAAATCAGTGGTGGTGGGTTGACTACTACTTAATCATGTTCCCTGTCCTGACTATCACTCTTGGTCTGACGAAGCTTCTGTGTCAGAAGTGAAACGTTATTCAAAAGCTACTCTAACCGATTGCACTCAAACTTCTTTGCATTAGAAATTTATATAAATACGGATTTTTCGTTCAAGCCCATGGGATCAACCCTATGCATGTGTGTGAGCACGTGATTAAACAAGTTGGTTGAACCGTATACAACAGTAGCTTACACACGCAAATTGTTTATACTTTGTTCTCTTTCAAATGCTTTACATAAGGCCCCATTTTACCAATCATTTAAAGTCCTAAATTTAGCAGTTAATCCATTTAAATAATATAGATCTAAATATTTTTCCTAACGGTTTTGAATGTATTCAGATAAACAATAAAAATGACATGGTATAAATATTCAGGATCAAATCGAACAGTTGTGATACAATTCGAATTCTCCTGCGTCGCCATACACGAAATCAGGTAGTAGTGTCCTAAGCACCACCCAAATGCCACATTCAACTGCAATAAACCACCAGCGAATCGATCGAAAATTTCAAGGTTTATGTTGACCTACACTTGCACAGCAATTTGTTTAGATCACATTGTTAAAGATGATTTCGTTCATGTAATAAAGGCTAAACTAAATGACTCTGCTATTTATGCTACTAGTACAAAAAATTTAGAAAAGTTGAATAAATAAATAATTCAACTGTTGGGAATTCTAACGGCTATGTGATGTGATGTTTAACACTTAATCGCAGAAAACCATCTGCTAACCAGGTGTAAGCTTTTAATTTGTGGAAACATGTGATCATGAATTGTTTATATTGCCCAAAATATTGAAAACGTGTGCAACTACAAATGGTGGTAAATTACATCACATTTTTACCTCCTACTGACCATGAATTTTATGTTTTCATACGGATGGTTTAAAACATAAATAAATGCTATTTCGCAATAAATTAAAAACTGCCGCTGACATTCAAGGTGAAACTTCGTTAAAGATTTTAATTTGGAGTAATATTTCACGTGTTCGTTATTTTAATTCTAGAGTTAGTAGTTTTGATTTGATCAAATTTACTTTGCTATAATACAGAACTTCTAATAGGTAATATTTATACTACCAATATGAAGTTCTGTATTATAGCATAGTAAATTTGATCAGATCAACACTACTAACTGTAGAATATATATATATATATATCCCTGTAATTTAACCGTGTGGGTGGTGTAAATTGTATTTGTTTTTCAGACATAAATCTTAAATCTTGAATCATAAAGTGACCAGAAAAATATCTCGAAAAATAATCGGACATAACATGGTCTCCGTGGCTCAAGAGGGATGTGGAACTTATGCAGCGAATCTATCACCGCTCAACTAAACTAGTTCTCATCATCCGAAACAAAACATATAAAGAAAGGATAGCTCAACTGAATCTGTTCGATTTTCCCTATCGACGAATCAGTGGAGACCTTATCTTACTTTAAAAAACATTCCATACCTCGAACCATCCCTTACAGGATTTATTCACGCGAAGGGATACGAGGAATTATCGGACCCATGAATATGTGCTGGTCGTACCCCATTCCCGCCTGAACTGTAGAAGGTATTTTCACTCTGTCCGTGTCTGTTTTACTTGGAACAGTTTACCTTCAACCGTTGCTCACGCCACTAACTTGCATGACTTTAAAACGAAATTAGACGAATTTTTATTGCATTATTCGTTTCCAGAACACTTATATACTGTTTAATCTATGTTCTTATATTGTTTATACACTTAAATTTCAATTTTTACCATCCTATGGTTGTTGTTAAGCTTGTTGCTTTTAGACCATTAAAAACCTTGAAACCTTGAATTACCTTGAATAAAACTTTTGTTGCACAACCTCAGATAGGAAGGGCCGAAAGTTCTGACCATCGACCTTCGTAAACCTTTGGGGTTTCGGATTAATTACAGGTGCGAATTTCGCATGAAAACTTTCTACTGAGTTGCTAAATAACGTCAGAAGCTATTGAACGGTAAGCAGTTCATCGAGGCCCGACAAAAAATGCTAACATGACAAATGATCAAATGGAAACGGTAGGCACAAATTTGCCAGAAAAATCAAATCAAAGTAACAGCCTGCTTAGACATAATCGAAGTATTTGTTGTGGTCAGTTGATTGGCATATTGATAATCAGACTTTGTGCGAGTCTCCATATTGTGCTCGATAAAAGGTTTGACCAATTTGCTTTCTTGTATGTTGTGAGATTCCGGGGTGAACGTGATTAAATTTGTACAGGATGACCCTGGGTTTTGATCATGACGCAACTGACAAGTGTGTGAAAAACGAGTGAGTAGGTGTTTAACTTTCGATCGTTTGTCTCCGAATTATGATTCATCAGTGTTATAAACGTTTGCAACAAATTTGAATTCGACATCAAGTGACTTGATTAGCTTGCAATATTGGGATTTAGACGACGTTTATATAACGTAGAGTTTGATTAAAATCCTGATTGGGATACATTGTCATCAAGAAATCTCACCACAGGTTCCCTACATCACGGAGAGACAGTAGGATCAGGATCAACATGCCGTGAAACAGTGGTGGAAGAGTAAAATTAGTTTGAACGTGCATGTCACTGTTCCACGAAGTAAGCACGACTACATTGATTAATGACATTTGCCAAGTAATATGCTGGTGAGGTATCGAACAAAAATCTTCATTTGAAAGCATTGTTCTTGCACGCGGTTTCAAAACATCGGCATCCTTATTTTACTGTCCCTGTCTGATGAATGTAAACAGCACAGCGTGGTGGGAATGCAGGCAAATGAGACTATCAGTACACAACAATGGGTTTAACCCGATCGAAATGTGTTTGGTTGGTCGTGCAACTCTTAATCAACAGCAAATTACAAGCTTGACTTGTAAAGTTGGATTGTTCTATTATTGGAATTGAAAAAATTCCGCATATGGCAAATCGTAAACTATTTTAGTGCATATAATATGCCTTAAATGTAGTAATACTATTATGATAGATGTGAAACGTTTCTTGGTAATTACACAAATTTGGTTCGCAGTGTTTCCAAATGTCTCACTATATCCCATAATTACTGTTACGTGTTGCATTTACAAGATTGCATTGCTGGATTCTTCCTAATTGCTGTAGAAAATATACTTGCTATTGGTAAACATTCGGTTAAAGCAAATAGTGAACATGACGCTGCGCCATTTATGCGGGGAAAATGGCAAAATATTCAATGTTTAGCTTAAAGAAACAGTTAACGAACTAACACCATTTATTTGGTGCACACTGGAACATTTATACAAGCGTAACAATATTACGAATTGTATCATATCATGTATCCTGTTCATAAAAAATATTTCAGTCTAAATTAAAATTGTGAAAACGCTTAGTTCAATTTCAAAATAGCATGATCAGACAAATGTCATTTAACTCGGGATATTTTTGGAAGTTATCCAAATTTTTAATTTAAAATCGTGTGAAATCTACATATGTCGAGATGTTAGACATCATCTGAAAAAATGACATTGAATGCTGTCAAAATTTAATCTTCCTTGTGAATCTTACACTTGATTTGTTCTCGGATGTATTCTCATGAGTAATCAGAAAGAGTGGTTATTCTGGAAACTGCAAAATCAAGCGAATCATTTAGTTACTCGAGTTAAACATGATCATTTAATCGATATTTATTTGAAAAATAAAGATGAACATTTTGGTGGACCTACAGATAAAGCTGTATTTGACTAAATGCGAAAATTCAATATTTAATACGACTAAATTAACATGGAAATTATTTGGTGAAAATAATGAATGGAGTACGCTGTTCAGGCTTGGTCACCCTGGATTCAGAAAGACATCAATCTTCTGCAGCGTATTTACTACCAAACCACAAAGCTTGTACCCGGACTAGCTGCTAAACCATATGAAGAACGTTTGAGGAGTCTCAATCTTTTAGCCTTTCGCTGTCGTCGACTAAGAGGTGACCTCATACTGATGAACAATATTATGCACGTCCCTAACCATCCCTTGTCCAAACTTTTCACACGCTCGCCACCTCGTGCCAGTCGGAAACATGAACTTACAGAGCTTATTCCCACTTCAAAACTGAACTGTCGAAGATATTCGTATGCTGTACGTGTAAGTTTCACATGGAAGACCCTCCCCTCCACTGTTACACACAGCCAACCTAGATATTTTTAAAGCTAATTTGAACAAATACTTGAGAGACAACCCAAACGTTGATACGATTTACACTACATGTGTTTTCCTGTTTTTATTTTTTATTGTATATACCTCATAACTCCATCCTATGGTTATTGTTAAGCTAAATGCTTTTTAGACCATTACAACTTTGAATCACTTTCAATGGAGATGTTTGAAATGGCAAAAGCATTCTCGTAAAAAAGTAATATCGCTACAAGAGTATATTTATGAGTTTGCGAATATGTGAAGTATCAGACACCGGTTAAAAGCGACGACTTGAGTGACGTGGAGCAGAACGCATGTAGGTGCTTCCGACGGCAGGAGATACCTTTAGATCTCACAACAGTCCCTCACAACAGTGCCACGAAATTGCTGTATAGTGTTATTGGCTCATTTTAATGATTGAGTTGGTGCAGATCACAAGACATAGCCAATTGTTTTTCAGGAACGTTCTGAGAAAGTAGAACCAATGAAAATGAAAAACGTCTTTTGGAATTATTCACACAGTTTAGACTTTGTGTCACCATCACTTTCGTTCAAACAAAACCACTGCATAAATTCTCGATAGAAACATACTCGGTCGAAGCACTGGCAGCTAGATCTTATCCTCGTTAAAAGCGATATCAATAGCAATTTTTTCACAAGATGATATCAGAGCGATATTATGAATAGCATACTTTTCACAAGACGATATCAGAGCACAGACTGCGAGACTGACCATTCACTGGTTTTTTGCAAAACTGAAAATTCACCAGACCGTCTTTCACCGCTTCGAACCGGCGGTTAATCCAAGGATAGACGTCACTCGTGTTTCCGAACCTAATCTTGTAGTGATATTTGAACAAGCATACAAAACCGAACTCAACAAAAAACTGCACCTGATCCCGCTCCTTTAAAATTGGAATCGCTAAAAATCTTCATACCACTGGTAGTTTTTTCCACTTGTGGTCTAATAAAAGCTCGAATGAGCGACTGGCTCGAAGCGAAAGTTTCTATGATGACTATAGTCTTGGACGGAAACGGCCAGTGTTCTAAAAGTTTGAACGAATGGTATCAGATGATGACTAACGAATTCGTATAGCCACTAGAAATAAGATCAAGCAGACTGGTAGGTGATGTGCAAATTAATATTGGACTAAATTTGCATTGATATCCAAAACGATGCGAATTCTGTTAATTTTCACGGTTTGTATGATGGTATCAAGTGAGCCATTTGTTCCAACGAACTTAAAACATAGCCCATTAAGTCAGTATAAGTTAAACCGATTGTCAACAAAACTCAGAAGAATGAAACATGAATCAGGCACTTCTCTTCTCGCTGCTATAAAATCAGTACGGTTTTACAGCATGCACTTGAGAATGTTGAACGCATACCAACCATTGAACCCCTAGATAACCACCGCCTCTTCATAATCTCAATAAAGCGACCGAACGCTTGGCGAACTAGGAGACCTCCCACGACGTAGGAATTCCACCTGAGCTGATCAAATACTGTAGAAGAGCATTATTACTGCCATTTTACTATTTGCTACCTCAGCACTAGTAGGAGAGTGTGTTCCACAAGAAATGCGAGACATGAAGATCATCGAGCTATTTGGGATTAACGGTGATCGAAGTGACGGCAACAATAGCCTAGAAAACTCTCTTCTACATTTTTAAGGCAAATTGTTTACCTAAGTTTTACAGATACGTCTAAAGGAATTAGCGGATAGAGTTTACTCCGAAACTCAACGTGGATTCCACAGGGAAGATAAAATGTAGACATGAACTTCTCCCCGAGACAACTTCGAGTTAAGTGTACGACACAACATGCGCCATTACACGCTGTTTTTATTGATTTAATGAAGGCATTAGACTTCGTAAGGCCTCTTCAAAATGCTCGATCATATAGGCTGCCCTCTAATACTTCTCAAGTATATTAATTCTTTCCGCTCAGACATGAAGAGCTCATTCCATTTAAACGGTTGCAGTACAGAAAACTTCGAAATTCAACGAGGAGTCAAACACGGATATTTTATCGCTCTCACGCTGTTTGACACTAATTTCGCTCTGCTACTGAAGCATGCTTTTAGAGCGAGATTAGATCGTATTTGACCATGCATGCGGTGTGATAGCAAGCTTTTCAACCTTAAGGGGTTGAGATCACAAGGCCAGATACAGGATATGACAACCGGTGACTTGCTGTTCGCCGAAGATGAAGCCATTATTGCTAACTTCTAAGACCACACCCGGTCGCTAATCGACTGTATCTCGGGGTGACAATCAGCATGAGCATGAGCACTGTTGACAACTTAAGGCTAAATCCAGTACATAATTAAACAAATATTGCCTTACACATTGCGGATAACCTCTCGCATGACAGGAAGATTGAAAAAGGATTGTCAGAGCGGCTGCATCTTGTCCCATTTGAAATCTTCTATCTAGAGCCACCAAAAATTAACCATGAGGACAAAGATGTTGGTATACAACGACTGTGTTTTAGATGCTTTACTGTACAGACGTGAAATCTAGACCATCCAAACAAGTCCCAAAGGAAAATTGAATGTTTTCCTTCTCAGAAACTTTGGTCGTATGTTAAACATATGGTGGAGTGAAAAATTACCGAATGTTGAAGTGCTTCCTAAAGCTGACTAAAGAGAATGTTCACCCTACTACTATAGCGTTGACTACTCAGGCTAAGTCATGTGTACAGAATGAAAAATGGGCGCATACCAAAAGATTTGCTCTCTTCAAGGTAATTCAAGAATTTAATGGTCTAAAAAGCAACAAACTTAACAATAAACCTAGCAAGGTCAAAATTGAAATGTAAGTGTATAAAACAAGATAAGGAAATAGATTAAGCTGTATATAAGTGTTCGGCAAACGAATAATTCAATAAAAATTCGTGAAAGTTAAGTGAGTAATAGAAGAAGGTAAACTGTTTCAAATCAAACAAACGGAAAGAATAAAAGGACCTTCTACAGTTCAGGCGGGAATGGGGACTGCCAGCACATATTCACTGGCCCGATAATTTCTCATATTCCTTCGCGGGAATAAATCCTATAAAGGATGGTTTTGGTTATGACATATTTTGTAAAGTAGGATAAGATCTCCTCTAATTTGTCGATAGGGAAAGTCGAAAAGATTCAGCTATCTTTTTTTATAAGGCTTGTTCGGATGCTGAGAACTAGTTTCGTTGAGCGGGATAGATTCGCTACATAAGTTCCACATCCCTCTTGAGCCACGGAGACCATGGCTGCACACCGTATTCCATGACTGGTCTCAAGTATGTATTCATGATCCATGGGAATATCTTGAGCAAAAATTTCCCGAATACCCGTTTGAGTCGATTGCGAACACGTGTTACTTTTGTAAAGGCAGTGTTAGTTTGAAGTGAGGTTTTCAAACTGGAGCATATCTAGACGCCCAAATCTTTTTCTTCACTGAAATTCTCAAGGACATTTGAACCTATATAATATGTGAACTCCACTCAATTCTTCACCTTTATGAGCCCCCATTTGTTGTAGTTAAACGGCAGTTTGTTCTTCAACGACCAGCTGCGAAGCGTATCAAGATCCTTTTGTAATAGCAGACAGTCTTGTGGGCTACGGATGCAACACCATATCTTTATGTCGTCCGCAAAATAACTAAATGTTTCATCGAACAATTTCGGGAATTCATGGAAATCAGGAAATTTACCACTGTGCAAACCGCACTTGCGGTACAAAGACGTTTGCAAAAGAGATATGAAAGCTCTTGGTATTGACCCTACGATTTGGAAAGTACTAGCACTTGACCTCTCTCTTTGTGGCTCTGTGTAAAGCTTCATAATCATGCTGGAGACGAGCAGATACAGATCTTGGCTACTGAATGGAGATCCCGCCGCCAGGTTGCTACTGACATCAATTGACCGAGTACTGGCTATCGCAGTGAACGTTGCGAGAGAGATTGCCACTTCCAAAACGGACTGTGATGTACATCCATTTTCGACATCGATAGAAGGAGGTCAATGGTGGGTGCATTAATTGGTCTTAATCTCGTCTGTCTATCTTCACAAACTCAGCGCCCACACTGATCTGTTCAGTGCTCCTCCAGCTTAGAACTAGTCACGTGAATGCAATTTTAACCTGATCCCTGTTTACACTGACACCTCAGTCTGAAGAGATTTCTTTCAGAAAGGAATCATTACCAGTAAACTGCTCTATCCGATACGTTGCAAAAATTCGTTTACATGAATATAGTTCCTAGATCAAGCATAACTATTTTCAAATATTTTGTAAGCTTCTTGCGGATGCAGTAAAACGCTAACATGGTTCTAGAAATTAATTAGAATTTTGACTTCAAATGTAGCGTATTTCCAACAATACTTGAACTTTCAATGATTGGATTAACAAACGCTTTAAATATTGATAAAATTGTTTAGAATTTTCAGCTTCAAATATGCAAACGAGAAAAAATATCTTTGTTAATTTAATAAAGGGAAACAGAATTTTAACTATCATGACGAAATAAAAATTATTCTAGAATTCAAGATTTTTTGCTGAGAGCTCTTCTTGTTAGAAATTAAACAAACCGGTTAGGGAAAATATTTTTCATAAGAGGGCTTCGGGTGAACCGGGGCAGTCCAATGTTGTTTGAGCCGAATGTAACTCGTATCATCTCATCTAAGCAATGCTTTTGTTATACGGATCACTAAATAAATACAATTGGTGATGTGTGGTTATAGTGCAACATTCACTTTTGGTTTAGGTCACCTAACAACCTCTTAACAATACTTTCCCTAGAAGGATATGGTGTATTACGCATATATAATTCCGAATATAATTTGGCATCAGCGTTTGATTGGAATATGTTTGGGACCGATAGCGAATTCAGACTGCAAGGAGATTTATAAAAGTCTCTCACTCATTATTTTGAAAGAGGAATAATATATCATTTCACTTGAAAAAAATTCGAGAATGCCACCAACTGATGAGGTGATGAAAATATGGGAGATATAGGGTATTATTAGGCAACATTTACATTCCAAATCTAACACATTTTTAAAGGTGTGTTCGAACAGTGTTTCCTGCATGAAATCGAGAAAATATGCCTGGGTATTCTGGTCTGCAATGGGCATAATATGAATAATTCATTGAATTATTGTCCGATACATTATTCCCAGTGTTATTACAAGTAACGTTGTCCATCATATCTGATGTTTTGCGCAATCACTTTGTGTGTATTTGTCTTTGTGTGTATCCTGAAAAGCATGGTTTTATAACCACATTTCATTTAAATATATGAATGAATCAATGACTAACGCGGTAACAAACATTTTCCATTACATTGCTGAATCAATGACTAGTTGTAAGAGTACATCAAATTGAATAGGTAGTTAGACTCCAATCACAATAAAGTTACCATTGGATTCATCAAATTATAAATGTTTCTTTATGTCAATATTTACTTTAAAACGCGGTATTTGTCGGCTTCAATTGAAAAAAACAGATGGACATATTGCTATATGAACGAAAACGTAAACATTTTCTACTTATGAGCAGTCATAATCCAAATTAACAACACAATTACAAAATCCATTTCCAATATTTCACAGTTTCGAAAAAAGATGTAGAAACTCAAATTTAATTTCCAAGAGCACTTTTGAAAATTTTAAAAGCTGGAAAGACAAATATAGCTTGTTCCTCGGGTTACCTGAACTGGAATCTTTTCATTGAAAAGAGTATTCTTAAAATTAAATAAAATTCATTAAAGTATCTGAGCTTAAACTTCTTATACCATAACAAATTTAATTCTGATAGATTTTAAATTAAAAAAATGTTTGCTTACTGCTTATGACCGAATTTCCTGTGAGATATATTTCTAGTGAAACCTTGTCGTAAATACATGAATATACCATTGGTTACACAGCAATTCACTGAAATGTTGCAAGGGCACACAAGTCTTATTGCGCATGACAACCATATCCAGCTTCTGGACTGCATACTAGGTCCTGTGTGTTCGAGAAAAACTGCTTTTACTGACAAAAGAACGTTAAAATGTGATTAGATGTTTGGCGCCTCCAAACTAGTTAGATTTCTGTAGCTGATGCTCGTAAATACACCGGTGCTGTCAACACAGTATAAGAAAATCTTTTCTTTTCTTCACTCACGGTTTGAGGCTATATATAATATAAAATGGCTTCAACTGAAAATCTGAAGTTGCAGTTCCTTTCCGCAGTTGTTAATTGTAAATATCTTCGTTTTGGGATGTTGTCATATGTGTCAGCATATAAGTTCCCGTTGTATCGTGGAGAGGTAGCACATGCCCTATTGGCTACAGCTAGTTTTCATGTAAAACGGACTTCAGCGTACATCACAGCGTATAAAACAAAAGTATGTAGCATTCCTTTCTTGTGGATATTAAAAAGAAAATAGCTGATACCTGTTGCATTATAAGGCTCGACCTGCGTATAGCTCGACAACAGGAACTGAATTCGATTGAACTCATTGGACGGCCACCGCCTCCCTCCAGCTAGGCAGCCACAGTCATTAATGTGCCACACGCCACCGTATAATTTTCACATTGGTTGATTGTGTTAAGGCATACACTGAAAAGCAAGCTGTCTTTTTCCGCACCAGTGAAACCCATTGCCAACAAAAAAATATTTGACCCTGAAAACAGGAACTTGGAATGTCCGGTACTTGCACTCTGAATTTTGTGAAGAACGCCAGTGGCTTGCAAGATACGCTGCTACAGGACAATGGTAAACTAAGAGAAAATAAATATACGTTAATGCAAATTTAGAAGCTCTGAGTAGCCTCGACTGCGTTTAGAATAAAAAAAGCAAACTACTAATCATATCTCCGGAAGCGAACGCTTTCGGTCACAAAATCTGAATTGCATAACTGCCATGATTACGTTGATCGAGGTTCATGTGCTGACGCTTTCATTTACCCCAGTTTGAAAAATATCGTATATCACTGTCTCACAACAGTCCCTGATAACTTGATGTAGACAAATTGTGTTATACCATTTTGTGATTTCAATGCAAGAATTAAAGAATATCATGAAACATAGCCAAACTATCGAGGACATGTCGGGCTTGGCTGAAGGAAATAAAATGGGCAACGTCATTTAAAACTATCGACTGATTTCAGTCTTTACCCCTGAGAAATTCCTTCAAAATGAACCACAAAATGAAACCTCCAGGAAACACCCCCGTAAAAATCATTGACACTAACTTTATTTTATTATCCCTCGGTTGCTATACCGAAAAGCGTACCGCTCACGTTATCATATCAGAACTCAGACTGCGACAAAAACTATTTATTATTTAGTGTAAAACTTAATCTTCAATAGACTATCTTTTATCGCCAAAACTTTGACTGGTAAGTCAACGATTGATGTCAGTATCATGCGCGAATATCGTATTTTTGTGTTATGCGATGAAATTTTCACAGCCGAAATCAGCGTAGCAAGTTCACTAGATTCAATCTCCAAAAACTTGCAATGGCGTGGAATCTGTATAGGCCAGAGGCGTTTCAAACTTTTGATTGATGAAAGCTCAAACAAGCGAGTAGTTCGAAGTCAAATCTTCTGCGATGACTGGTGTCCTGGATTAGGAATGATCAGCATTTTTGAAGTTCAAACGAATGCCAACAGATGGAAACTTTCGCCTTCTCAGCGTAGCTAGCAATAAGGACTAACAGACGTCTAGTTGATGCGCAAATGAGTATTGAAGTGAAATTAACCTTGGTTACTAAAATTATGCGGATAAGATAACTACCATTATATGTATGATGGGCTCACTAAGATGCTAAATTGTATCCCGATAGTAGAATCACGGATGGAAAATTGATGTAAGCTGTTATTCCCTCTCTACTCTATAATAAGCATGATTTTACCACAACTAATGATTAATAGTAGCCATGATATTTTTCCCTAAACAAATTCCAGAAGTGCCCGAAACTGCGTAGAGCATTTTACGCTGTAATTTTTGTATTAATGAAAGAATTCGAATACTATAGCAAGCACGGGCGTTTCAAAATGTTCTATCTTTTATGGTGTCGTCAAAGAATGGTTAAACGCGTTATGTTCTTCCACTCTAGCGTAAGGAGTTCAGTTCGCTATAACGGTAGTAATTCAAGAGCATTTAAAATTCCGGAGAGTTAGAAACGGTTAGAGTACTCTAACCGATTGCACTCAAATTTCTTTGCACTTGAGTATAAATTCAGTGAGATGATTGAACTCATTCCCTTGTACAACCACCTAAATCACTTAAATCGACAAAGAATTCCGAGTAATCTCCACTTTTAGATTTGTTTTTAACATTCGAACCAACAGCGGTTGAATCAATGCAGTATGTTATGTGATCACTTTGTGTAGTTATTCAAATTTTTGTGCAGCGCCAATGATGCAAAACTCATCAGAAAGGCTGATTACTATAGTATTTGCGAAACACCAATATGCTGGACGAGGGACTTCTTGACTTTACCAATCTACGTTCCTAAGGTAAACCCCTTTTTAGAATAAATCGGTACGAAAATAAAGTAAAAATCAGCTTGTATCCCGGAAATAAAGGAAAGAACATTTTGTTTAAAATTTCGCAGTTGCATTAAAATTTGTTAGCAGTGAGAAATTCATCATGGGATAAATATGATTTTACTCAAACAGACGTATTCTGGGAACATTTTCGTAAAGTCCCATATATGGTGACGTCCTTAATTCGCGAAGATAAGCTATAGTATTATTGGAAGCTAGTATAACCGATGTAAATCACTAAAATTCACTTAATACGATCGTACCAAGCCCAACGAAGGTTGAAGCGGGAGGTTCTTCATTTTATACTGCAAATGGATTGACAAATACTGTCAAGGATACAGCAAATGCATTGGAAACATTTTATTTGCATTGCTATTTTGCAAATAATACATCATTGACAAAATCTAAGCTAGGCTGAATAGAGGTAGAAAGCATAAGTAATGTTGGCATGAATCGTACGGCTGTGCGAAAGCATTTAAACAAGCGTCATCGAAACAAATCTCAATGAAAAGACGGGATATGGCCAGCTATTCTCAGGTCATGTAATGTGGAGCTTCGTGGCCCACTATGCAATTTATTAAACACAAAATCAATAGGGAAATTATTGCAGCCGACTGAAAAATCAGAGGTTTTATATCAATCTATAAAAGGCGCAGTGGTTTGTATTTAGCCATTAACGCCTTGTGACGCTCATTTCAGTTGTTTCTGAAGTATTGATGCGTTTCGTGAAGGGAAGTGTTAGCAGGCATCTCTAGATCCTAGAAACTTGTTCTCAAGCAAGACATCGATTTTTTAATGTATATTCATGCGTGAAAACCTTGCTCACGACTCCAAATGATTTGACACCATCGTTAAATGAAGAAAGTAGTGTAGTTTTTTAACAGCAATTTTCTAGATTCGCATTGAGCACTCTCTTCTTTGCAGCCACATCCAAAGTGATTACATTCTGTCATACCGAATAATCCATACGGCACCTAACCCACTCCAGCAACTATTCCAGATTGGTTCTAATCTTTCAAAACGCAGTCATGATCTCACCCGCCAATATCACCTTCCGGGTAAACTGATCTTTTATTTGGAACATTTTTTTCGGTCCGTAAATGCTTTCTTTAGAACATTTAACCTTCAGAAAGTGTCCTTACCGAAAGAAAGGATTTTCAAAATAAAGTTACGAAATTTTATGTTGATTAACACTGCGTTGTTCCCAGTTTAATAAGAACCATCAGTACTTCCGTTGTACACGCGCACTTGAAAAAAACGTTACTCGAACACAAAATGCCGATCGACATTACCTCATTCTATGCCATACTTGGAATTATTTTTACTTCTCCTTCGAACCACCTGAATCGAAACATGAAAAGACGAATTATTCAAATGTTATACATATATCCTATGGATTTGTAGAGTTATGTGCTTTTTACAATTAAACTTGAATCATGAATCTTTCAGTTATATTTTTTCAACCAAGTTGAAGGTGTAAGACAGTATTTTCAGAGTATCGGGAGCTCAAATACAAATACTGCAACCACATGGCACACTGCTAGTCAGAATTTTGATACAGCCCATGATTTTGTTCAAGTTTTTAATTTAAATCTGTTTCTATTCTAAGAATAAGGCTGTAATAACCACAAGGTTATTTGGACTTTGCAATAGGTTGGTCATCGAATGTAATATGGAGATAGCGGAAAGTAAACACGCTTTTTACATCGTACTCGGATGGACAGTGGAGGAGGATGTGTTGCTATTTACTATGATCAACACCTCACGTTCAGAGAAATCACGGATAATGATTTGATACTGGAAGATACACTTTGGTGTTCATTTGAATTAGCAACAGGCGGAAACTGTTTTGATGGTTTGATTTACCGACCACCGTCAGCAGACGAAGCATACAATGTTAGTTTAATAAAGAAAACTTAGCTCGTTGTTTCCAGATATCGTAACAACGTCCTGAACATGGGTGACTTCAATCTCTCGAATTTACTAAAAAGCGAGATTCCACCGGTGAACTCTCTTGATAATCTATTCTACAAAATGTTCAACGAAATTCCTTTATTCAACCACATCTCAAGCAGCACTCGCTTCAGAGGCACAAACACACCGTCCATTCTCGATCTTGTTCTGACTAGCGAGGAAAATGTCATCGAGGATATCCGTTATGAAGCACCTCTTGGAAAGAGTGATCATGTAGTCATTGTTTTCGACTATATATCTGAAGCGATAAGAGCAAGTGATGCTCAGAAGTTGATAAGAAAAATCGATACGGTTGCATTATCAATGTCTCTTCAAGAAGTCACCGACTGGGCACCGATTAGCACTGATGTCCAACAATGCTGGTCATTGATACTTCAGAAAATCAACCGAAAAATAGAACTCCACTCAAAATATGTTTCAAAACAACTGAAAAAAAAGGATTCAAATTCGTGATCCGGAGTCGAACACGGAAATGGATAAAGGTGAGAAACTGTGCGTGGAGAAGCCACATACTGCAGTCAACACCTGAATCTTGGGAATCTTACCGTTTGTTGAGAAACAAAGTTACTAAACTTGTCCAGGAGGATAAAGAAAAGTATCAAATAAATCTGATGGATAAAATTGAACGAAATCCGAAGCTCCTCTTCCAGATCGTGAACAGAAAGGCCAGGGTAAAGCCAGGTGTTTCCGCTTTACTTACTACGACTGGAACTACATCCACAGCTCTCGAAGCCGCTAACGAACTCGCTCAATTTTACTCTAGAGTGTTCTCCCCTAATGAGCCCGTATCTTACGATATACCTGCATTCAGATCTCAGAATACAATACAAGAAATCGTTGTGAAACCCGAGAGTGTTCTGGTAAAGCTACGCGGGTTAAATACAAAAAATCCCCGTAAGCTGATGAAATAACACCATTCATCCTAAAACAATGCGCCCGTGCTCTATTCTCACCACTCTCTGACCTTTTCAACCTGTCCTTGAGTTGTAGCACGGTTGCTAAAGACTGAAAAAGTGGATTAATCACCCCTATATACAAAGGAGGGAAAGACTTGTAGCTGACGAACTCATTAAACAATTGGAACGAAATAAGCTGATTTCCATCGCACAGCACGGATTCAGGACAAGACACTCCTGTCTCACCAATCTTCTCATAACTCTTGATGATTGGACTCGAGCCGTGGACGATGGATGTCCTATCCATGCTTGTTACTTGGACATGTCTAAAGCTTTTGACCATGTTAACCACAGCATACTGCTAAAAATTGGAGCAGCTCGGGGTGTGCGGCAGACTATTGGCCTGAATAAGGATTACTTGACTGGTAGAGTTATAAGGGTTAGAGTTGATGGGGCACTATCCAGCCCAGTAGAAGTTAGAGGTGGCGTACCTCAAGGCTCAGTCTTGGGGCCAATACTCTTCCTCGTGTACGCGAATGATATACCCGAAATCGTACGCAGCAAAATCATTTTATTTGCGGATGACATCAAAGTCTGGACTAGAATACGCACCATAGAAAATTGCCAAATTCTCCAAAAAGATCTCGAAGCACTTCATAATTGGTCCTAGCGGAACTGCCTTCCATGCGACATCCAGAAATGTAAAATGTTAAACGTCGGGAAATCATTCGAATTCACATACTCTCTGGGATCTCAGCAACTTTCATTGGTTACTGAAGAGAAAGACCTGGGCGTGTGGATTAGCAGTAGCTTGAAGTCTTCACGGCAGTGTTCTGTTGTATACAAAAAGTCCTGCCAAAGCTTAGGATTGCTCAAAAGGATCTTTGGTCCTTTCTCAAAGCAGATACTCCCATGTTTAATTAAAACTTATATCAGACCAACAATGGAGTATGTTTGTCAACCATGGTTCCCATGGTTACAAAAGGACATGACCTTGCTGCGACAGGTATACCACCGCGCTACAAAACTGGTGACCGGGCTATACAACAGGCCATACGAGGAGCGGATTGCAACTTTAAACCTCTTTGACTTTTCGTACCGTCGTCTCAGGGATGACTTGATCCTGCTGTTCAACATTCTGCATACGGTGGATCACCCACTTGAACACCTGTTTCATTGGCAAGAAGCACGTGGTAGCAGAACACAGGGCTACAAAATGATTATTTCACACTCCAGATCAAATTGTCGAACGTTTTTCTTTGTTGTCAGAGTCTGGTTTATATGGAACTCCTTGCCCCCACATATCATTTGCGCAACAAGCCTGAACATGTTCAAGGCTGATGTTGACAAGTATATGTTGACCAAATCCAACCTTGCACCTGAATACACGTGTTAACTTTCCATATGGATAAAACATTTGTGTTGTTTTTATACATTCCCTATATTTTTATTCTGTGGTTACCGTGAAGTATTTGCTTTTTGGACCATTACAACTTTGAATTACTTTGAATTACTTTGAATATTCACATTCTTGTGTTTGTTGCATGAATTTAATACTTAATTTAACGGTGTATGCTTATTTGAACTGATAATTATCACACACGGAGTAAGTCAAAACTTACATGATTAGACAAAGTTATACTTGAATACCACTATTATATCGGGTACGTACAGCGAACGACGGTGTTCAAACACAGTGCGGGAGATGTGAGCAACACATTATTTTGGTCATCCATGAGCGACACGAGTGCTTGACCACGAATCACTATGTGATTCGGTGTTCAAACATCGTGGTTCGTTGTACGAATCCTATGTACCAGTGACATTCAAGTATAACTTTGTTTACCACTTATCCACTGTTTCAAGGCTCACTGAACTTAATCTTTCTATCTCCACCTGATGACGGCAAACAGGCAGAAACCGATAGTGGTGTGTATGTGCGGGGGATGTGAGCAACACATTACTTCGGTTAGCTGATTATAGTTCTTCAGGGAGGTTTGTAGAACACACTATTTTTAATTATCTCTTTACTCGCATCATTAGTATGCTCGCCAAATGATCATTGGATTCAGCAAATATTATACATTAGCTTTAGGACAGCTTCCACTCGTTCACCGTTTTCCAATAATTTTCGCTTAAACCACCTATGTCCTCCAACTCGTAAATTTGAGAACGTTTTGTTCTCAATTATCTAGTAATCCAAACATAATTATCATTACAGCCCTAATACCCCTGTATGAAACACGATTTATTTCGGTGAATCGAAATATTATTTTACTTAATCAGTATTTCTACAACAGCCATGAGAACTGGACGAAAAACCACCATTGAATACCAGTCGAGCAAATCGAAATAAGCGTTTGCAAAGTATGTTATGCAAAGATTGAGAAGAAACACGAACTACAATTTGGGTGATTGGTGTAAAAGTTCCGCATGAAGGATTTATTCTATCAGTCTTCTTGAGTGTGATAATTGGTTTTTATTTGTTTATTAACTGGATCGATTTTAATTTTAAACTAATAATCGCTCTACATAAATTTTAATTGAGTGTACATTAGCAATTATCAATTAAATTTGAACCAGCCTCTGGGTAACCAAAGTGATGTGTTGCTCATATCCCCCTCTGGATAGTAATCTCATTTCACAATATTTAATTAAATTGACTTGTTCCAGAATACATCGTAACAATTTTATCACAACCGTCCATTGGAACCAATCAGCGAATAATCGCGTGCTCGCATTTGCATTTAATCGTTGGTGCCATTCGTGTCACACAGTTAATGCCGGTGAAATCGATAACAGTAGAAATGCTTTGTACAGATCAGAACTGATCCAAGATTATGCGACGAAGCACCACAAATTATGAAATAATTGGTCCTAATAAACACTCATTAACCAGAGACATTTGCCAAAATGATTCCGGGGAATTCGACAACAGAACTTTGTTAAAATCGATTTTATTCAGAACCGCTCTATTGGCCATCATCTACAGTGTGACTTTTCTCGTTTTCTTGTGCTACATGAAACTCCTTTTCTATTTCACAGTGCTTACTGAATATCCCAGACAAACAGGATATTCAAGTTTACTGAGCATGAATCCTGGTGTCTCGGTGGTTCCGAATCCTGATCGAAAGAGCAGTCTCATACACGTGCGAATGGCAGATCCGGTGTCGTACTCATCTCTTATGGATGAAATGACATCATTTTTAACTCCATATCAGGTTCATATCACGGGAGGAATGTTTGCAAACTGTGAGGATTTACCCGGATTTTTGAACACGCGACGCTCTTGCCGCTTCAACTTGGATGCTATGGGGCCATGTAATTTGAAAAGTGGCTTCGGATACTTTCGAGGACAACCTTGCTTTGCGGTGAAACTGAATCGAATTTACGGTTGGTTACCAGACCCTAATCAAAATTCCACTGGGGTGAAGGTTTATTGCGAAGGACTGACAGATACGGACAGCGCATATCTTGGAACAGTTTGTTATTACGATATGGAAGGTCTTAAGTGGCAGCGACTTAAAGACGACGACAGTGCTTGGTGTAATCGAGATCACGGAGTATTTGATGCGGCGTTTTATCCATTTCTCAACCAAGCAAACTATCAATCCCCGCTAGTATTTGTACAGTTTCGTTCACCCAAACGTCATGTCGTGATATGGATTAAATGCACAGTGGATTCTAGAAATATCCGAGTAAATGTGCCACAAAATGATGGTGCTATTGTCTTCCAGTTATTGGTTGATTGAAACGTCATTTTTTCTATCGAAATGGGTATGTTTATAATAAATCGAAATAATGTAAACACTATTGAGTTTTACATTTAAGGCTCAAGATTTATGGTAAAATAGCAAATATCTGTACAATATTATACCATATGTATGAAAGTTTAATATTTGCCTCTATGTGCTTCAAAGGAGGTGCAAAATTAATTCTAACTGTGACATGGAGAGAAGACATTTCGATCGGAAATATGTTTAGGTAATTTGTTTCAAAGTATGTGCGTGTAAGAAGTAATTATTAATGAGATTTCAGTAAACTTGGGCAACACAGTATTAGTAAACATACAAGATCGTAACATTTGTTTGAAATCATTTCGTTTGATGAGGAAACCATTTCTGGCGGTAAGGTGCTCCACAAAAAGCATACACGGACTGCGTAAACGTTGCGGCAAGAGTTTAATCGAGGATGTGGGATTTGGAGAATCTGATTGTGACTGCTGGTCTGGATATAGAAAACAAATGCTAAGAGGTATCTGAGTGGGTTGAACCCCATCTGGATTATTCCGTATGTCAGGATTAAGTCAGCTCGGATGCGTCTGTGCTCGATGGTGCACAATCCAAGTCTAGTCAGTCCCTGTTCAGAGGGTAGATTATACAATCCAGTAACCATTTTAGTTGCCTATTGATAAATCCTTTCGATGAGCGTGATGTCTTTTTACATCCATGGTGTCCAAGCCTTTACTGTATAATTCAGAATTGGATGTACGTATATATTGAGCATCTTTGAGCTTGAGTGCAGTGGGAAACGTCCGAAAATTCGCCCGATTAAGCCAAGTACGCTGAATGCACGCTGAAAGACGGCTTCACAGTACAGGCAGTTTTTTCAAATTTCTGAACATCCAGATTCCGAGATCTTTCTGCGATATACTCCACTCAAACGTGTGACCGCCGAGTATGTATTAGAATTGGGGGAGTTTCGCAACTTGCAACTTGAGAAAATTGAATGGCAGCCTGCTTTAAATTGACCACTAGTGCAGCTTATTAAAGTCTGCTTGTAAAACCAGGCAATCCTTAACAGAGTTGAACAGCGTCGAATTTTAAACATCTTCGGCGAAAAGAAAATTTTACATGAACCAGTTTCGGTAGATCATTTTTAAATAATAATGGATAGCATTGGACCGAGTACTAAACCTCGTGGGACACAGTACGTGGCTTCAAAAGGTCGGGAAATTTTACCATCTATTCTGACTTTTGCTTTACGTTCAGACAAGTAACTTGCGAAACATGTTAGTAGAATTAAAGTGATGCCAACATCCTGTAGCTTCTGAAGCAGTGAGGTGTGATCAACTGGATCGAAAGCTTTAGATATATCAGAGTAACATGGATGTACGGAATTCCGTTTGTCTAGTGGATGCATTCAATTATTTAGAATCGTGAACAAGTTAAAAAAAATGGGTGTGTTTTCTAAAATCATGCTTCGAAAGAATTTGATGGCTCCCGAAGTGCCTGATAAGACTTGTACACACTAATCGCCCCAGAATTTAATAACAACGAATAAAGAGCGAAACAGGTAGGTAATTGGGCGATTTTTCAGTCATCTGATGGGATTCCCGTATTTAGTTTGTGCTTAAATAAATCATATAGTGGACCGCAAATCTCCAGATTACACAACTTCAGAATAGCCGGCGTTATTCCGTCTTCCCCGGGGATTTACTAACGTTAAGCCGGCGTAAATCCTTCCGAGGCTGCCTAGGTTGAAACAAAATGTTCTAGCTTTTCTTTTCGGAGTATAGGCTGAGTTTTGGCCTATTTTCATACCTATGTATCTTAAAATCTGAAACAGTGAGTTTCAGCGTTCGTAAATTAAAGATGCCCCTCTTCTAACGTCTAGCGTGCTTTGCGAATGCCAAAGTAATCGACCCTTCTGATGAGTTTGAAGTCATTAGATATCCTCCTGGCTGTGTACGCGAATCTGAAGAACATCACGAGATGTTCACTTAGCCACAATGGACCATGATACTGCGCCGAATTGACTGCTGTTGCTTCGGATTCAGTTGTTCAGATTCATACGTATAACATGCACAACTTAATACAGCTTTATTTCTCACATTTTTAGTTTCTATAGAAAGCTCAGATATGACCTAAAATATTTATTACATCATCTTGCACGAAAACCACTTTGTCGATCCTACGGAAATTGCAGGCAACGTTCATGTTAAGCAGATTGGCTAAACATTATTTAGTTACTAACCATGGGATTAGTTATATATATTTTTTAATTCTGAATTAATTACAAGACGTAGGCTCAACCTCTTAAAAAATTTCAATTCGTACAAGATAACTCACGTTTCGCAACACTGTGGCCGAGTAATATTTTGATTATATCATACATCCTCAACTTTATATTCAGCTGCTGAGGGTAAAACTTTTGAGGAAAATCAAACTCATCCTGTTGAATTGATTGGACTCTTTTGTCCACTAGGCCTGACACACACACATACATATATACTTATTATTAACTAAGTGACCAATAATATTGTCCTTCTCTTTATGATTAAATTGTTATTAGCCACCTTCTGGAACATGGATGAACATCACAAGCGCATGTCGTTTTCATACTGCATCGCTTTTCTAATTACTAAACCATACGATTCTAAAGCAACCTTTCTCCCACAATGCTTATATAGATGAGGATGCTCGACGGATCTAAGGAAATTGCACGCTGATTGCGTGGTATATGTCCAGCAGTCGAAAGAAGTAAATGCTCCGTTTCAGCTTGCAGACGATGATTTATACTTTGCCTGTAAAGTGAGCAGTCTTAGCAATTCCCCCCCACCCCCGAATCGGAGCGTGAAGTTCAAGTTCTTTCATATCTCATTTGCAAACGTCTTTATACCGCAACTTTCAACGTCAGAATTTCTGAGTTAAACTAATCATAGATTAGATATCTTGAAATAAGACCATTTTTAAATTGTTCATTAGGGCAGGCACAGATTAGGTTGCACTGTCGCAGTATGTTAATGTTGCTGGGTAGACCAGCTCAAGCAAGCACATCAGCATTTGTTTCTTTATTCACCCACAACTTGTTAAAACTGCGACGGATTATCCATAAATGGATAGCATACGGATTCCTTTCGTGTTTTTGAGAGAGAGAGAGCAGTGAAAGCTTTATCATCCACGCAAGTCAGGGACGCAAATTTTATGCATTTGTGCAATATATGCGTTGAAACATTTTCTATCGGAAAAATGACGATATTCATTCACTGAATTTTGATATCTCTGAATTGAGTCGCCACTTAAACGGATGACGACGCTTGACGTCGCCGTTAAAGCGAATTTAGAAAGAATGTAAATTACACGAACATTTAGTTGCAACCTCAGAAACGAGCGATAATTTGGAATTGATATTTTTCGAAATTTAGTTGAACAAAATCTTAGTATATAGAGAAATATTTCTTTTAAGTAGTTCAAATATATGAGCGAAATTCTAAAACACGCTCATGGATTGCAAAAGAGGAACAAGATCTTCCTAAGTGGTATTAAAGTGTTTGGTAATTTATTACAAATTAGTGTTTTATCACAATACTCTCTGAGTGTGTAATGGATTGACGAATTTCAATATCTCCCACTAAAGTTTTTAAACATAAAGAAACCGGTTGTTTTGTGTGAGTCGAACCAGATCGTAAAAGGACATTGAGAGACTAAATTTGATATCGGAGCAGAGGTTGCAAATTCTTTATCAAGTTTGTCATTCGATTCGCACCTCATAAGGAAAAGTTCAACCACGATTCGTCACAAGCCTTATTTTATTTGGACAGCAAATATGGCCATAAAAATTACTGTGACAGAATGGCGACCATCCCACGGTGTAAAATCATATTGCCACTAGCAATCTGTTTAAATAAAACAGTATATGAATTTACGCCATATTAATTTCAGTGTGGTTCTTGGAAACAATCTTCGATAGCGTGAGTAATTGACGCTCTAATTTTGTTTATTTGACCAAAATCTTTATAATTTTGAAAAAGTACAAAATGATATATTAAAAAAAGTTACAACGATAATGAACAAAAACAATGCTCTTGAAAGTATGAAATCTCAGTGAGACTCTAAATGATCCATTTGTGTGTTTAAATGCGTGGTAAATGAATTTCATTGCTTACCCATTTCACGTTTCCTATATTAGAATGTAGAAAAAATGTCTATTAATTTTAGAGCCGAATTTTGAGTTGCAGTCTCAAGTGTAGTTACAATTTTGTCAACGACATGTCTATTAGCTTACATAATTTAAATGTCCAAATAGGAGATTTTTGTGCAAAGTACATTTTTAACTCTGTCAGCTTTTCAAGGATATAAAATTCCGTGAAATAACTTGAACAAGTGACACCTAAGTTTCAAGAAGTGCGCTGTAATGATACTTTATTTTACGAATTTGTCTCAGGTGCAACATTTAACCTGCATATATACATATTTTATTCAAGACGATACATTTAATCGGATGCTAGTTTTCAGCATGTGTACGATTAACCGCGCAAGTTGATAACGTTTAGAGTCCAATCTCCTTCGGCATTCAATTCTCATTTACTGATTGTTGAACTAAACATATCTATGCTATAACGTATTTTTAGCTAAAATTTAACTATAGCCACAGAAATATTATCAGACCTAGAATGCCATTAGTAAAATTTGCATGCAATCGCATGTACCTTTCAAAAAACCAAGAGTGACGCACTCGATGCTAGAAACACCAAGGCGAGATCAATATCTACAAAAAAGAATAATTTTAGTGGATCTTGAGTAAATGGTGTTCGTTAGCCTCACATTGTTACTTCGAGATACTTCATCATCTAACTCATTGGGATTATCAGTAGACCTTCGTGCAAAGTGACATGCTGGCGCTGTTTGTGGTGTTTTATAAACCATTCTTCTACCCATTCATATAGTTTGTCTAATTGTTTGTAGTTAACCAACTCATTATTCCATTTCGTGTTGGTCCACATGTGGTAGTCAGTTGTAGAATTTATATGATCAAGGGTGATCATGATCATGTTCGTGCGACTCTCCAAACCTTACGAGGATTTTACGGGTGTCTTTGTGGTAAGGCTCACCTGAGACGTTACATACATGTTCTAAACGCTTGCGTTCCCGGGATAATATGAAACGAGGTTTAACGGTTTCATAAACCCTAGTCTTTGTGTTTGATTTAAACACGTGCTTTTGTATCCGTTTTCTTAACTCGCGCTCGCAATAATCTTACATGCAGCAAATCATTGATTGCTCAATAATTTGCGCAGCATATGTAAAAGATAATTCTGTATGTAAAATCAAAGGAACGAAAATTATATTCTTCTTCCTCTCACGCCCATTATTTTGATTAGTAAGGATAATACGAACACTTCCGTGTGTAGATGCTGACACTCGCTCCTTAAATTAATGATCGCGAAATCTGAACATGGCAACAGTGCGTTATTATTGTTTCAGCACAGCGGATCTAAAGTTTAATAGGATTTTCAAGGTTTAAAAATGAACAAGTTCGTGCAAATCGAAAATTTGTTTAACCCAAATCCCCATCACATCCAATGGTAATGTTTATATGACTTAACGATTCCGTAAAGTCGATTTATGCGGTATTCATCACCGTTTAACTGTCGACTGAACCTGAGCTTACTGTCTCCACTCAATGATAGTAAGCAGCCCGAAACCGGGATTACCATAATATTTGATATCAAAAATCTTTTGATTAATAACTTGTGCAGTCTCGTACACTGTGAAGTAAGTGAGACCATATCACACGTAAAAATTCAGTCCAAATAAATCGGATATAAAAACCGGGCATAATTTTACGTTCGGGAATAAATTAAGTATCGACGAATATTTGACTGTTTGGGTTTTCATAGGTCATATAGGCATAAACCTTCCACACAATAATCATATATCAATGTCAAGTAAAATGTTTCTGCAAGTCACACAAATTAAAGCGTTATTTATTTCACCGAGGTGGTTGGTGCCTAATTATAAAATTTCTGAAGAATAGCATTCCGAAAAACATTATTCTTGACAAGGATGACAAAAAGAATTTGAACTTTTCCAACTCTGAATTAAACTGTTAGAAAGAATTTTCTGGACAGGCTATTTACGTAATTGTGAAACATTTCTCATCTTCCACGTCATATATTAAAAGTGATTTTGGCATACCATCAAGGAACCTGTGTTTTAGCACCTCCGCTATTCAATACCTTCTTCCATATCAAAATCAACAAAAATTTATCTGATAATTCATAGCATGCATATTGCTCCAGAAATTGTTAAATTCATCGCTACATAGATTAAGAATTATGTTAGACTATTCTCCGTTTAACATATCATAAAACATTGTAATCCCTATCGTAAAATGTGAACACCAATCTCAGTCAACAAATCAGCGCCAATACATGGATTATCTAATTGAGCTTACCAAAGTATACGAGTTTAGTGATTAGCATAAGCGCATGCGGGTGCGAAAACGTTCTTTCCGGAATCGATTTTGATGTGAACGCAACGGGGCTCATCAGTGCGTTATTTTTCTTTTATTATTCGCATTTGTTTGCATAGTTTGTAATTCTTGCGATTTGAACAATTCTTTGTTGCACAGATATAAATGCTGACTCAATTTTATATTTTGAAGATGGGGAATGGAAAACACAAATATACCAAGATTGATTGTTCGGCTCATGAATGAACTTTTGAAAACAAATAGTTTCTGATTGCTCTAACCGAATGGACTCAAATTTCTTTGCATTAGTTTCTGATTGTATTCACCAGTTGAGTTTCGAGTACATAAAGTAAATAATCCTATCCGCAAAAAATAAGAAAAAGACGCTTGATAACCACTATATATTCAGCTTAAAGAAAATAAAGTTGTACAACAATTTGTGAAAGAAATATTTAGGATAATATAACGTTGTTTTTTAGCAAAGCAAGCAAAGCAAGTTATATATCTCTGAAAATCGCAATAAAGTATATGGAATATCGATATTTGTATTGATATTATCAGAAGAAATATATCTATCGATTTATAATATCATCATAGAATGCTAGTTTTGTCGTTATTTAGGCGCATTAAATGATATGCTGCAATATTTTTCATCAGTGCATGCAGAGAGGCCTTTAATTTTGTATGGAAATTTGCCCATAAAAGATTCGCGTGATATTTTCATGTACATACTAAAGCATCTAACCATATGCCTTTTAAATGCATTGTGGGAATCGGGATGTTTAACCGTTGGCTGAGTGTTCTCGGGTTGTGTGTCGTAGAGAAATAGACGGCTGGACAGGAAACGCTGAATAGTGTAATTATAGTTGGATCTAGTGACCCCAGCAACGTAAAAATCGATAGCAATGGATCGAATTTAGGCTCAATTGTCATGAAACAATTACCCCTTTTTATTTTCACGAAAAATACAGTTAGATTTCAGCTTGGTTATTGATCTCTATGTTGTTTTTTAGGCTCCTTCGATCGATGTCGACCATGGATGTACATCACAATAGCATGAATATTCATGTTCTACAGCTTTTAGAATGACTAAATAGACCGATTCGGGAGGAACGATCTCTCCCGCAGTCAGAACTCGGTTGTAGGGCGACAGTTGCTCGCCAGCGGCGTGATCTGCGTTCAGATTCCAAGATCTGTATCTGCTCCTCCCCAGCTTTCAGACGACGCTTTACACAATTCCTCCAAAGTGAGCGGTCAGGAGCTTTCTTATCTATTTTGCAAACGTCTTTGTAACGCAAGTGCGGTCTGTCCAATGGTCGACTTCCTAATTGCAAGTTACCATAGCGTAGATCTTCCGGAATACGATCATTTTCTATTCTGTAGACATGACCAAGCCACCGCAGGCAGCGCTGTCTTAATAGGGTGAACATGCTCTGTAGACAAGCTTTTGAAAACACTTCAGCCACGATATGTTCAAGATACGACATATGCCTCGTAGATGGAAGGCAATTAGCTTCCGTTCGTGTCTCGCGTGTGTGGTTCTGGTTTCACTGCCGTACGTTAAAGCATTTAGTACGCACGCGCTGTATACTATCCTATTTGTCTTTACATTGAAATTGCCTTTACCCCAAAACCGAGCGTTCAATCGGGTGATCTCTATGTAACTAATGGAGATAACAGAGGGTACCTTAAAGGCTGCTTATTGGCTGGTGGCTGCCTAGCTTGAGGCGGATGAAAGCATTCAAATATTATATGTAAAGATCTCTCACCTTTTGAAGCAGCGTCAGGCGCTGAGTCTCTCCATTGATTTCAAAAATTTGCTACTGCGTTTCCTATTTGTATTCGCCAAAGTGGAATGCTGCACACAATCCGTTAAAGCACAAAGATATACGCCAGGGCAGTCCATTATGAAGAAAAGCAGCAATGAACGAAAGGAACGGCCGAAATGATACATTTGGACAAGGTTAAATTCAATTCAATTTTAATGGTCTAAAAAGCATATAGCTTGACAAAAACCACAGAATAATATGGGAATTACGAATAACATGGGTAGAAAAACGGGATTTGTTTGCTTACTGAGCAGTTCAGGAATCAAGTAAAAATCCATTGGACAGAAACTGGTTTCAAAGTTCAAAGCTTTCATGGTGTAAAATATATAGGTTCAAAGTTTGGATTGGTCAACATGAAATTGTCCAAATTCGATTTGAATATATCCAAGTTTCGTGAATGTGCAACATTACAAGGTTGTCGAGGAGGTAAATGCAGGAGAATTTGAGTACACTTATGAACAGTCTAATGGGAATCCAACTCAGTATTTTTTCTTCGTGGTCGAGTGCTGAACCTTTTGCATGAAGGATATATTCCAACAGATTGAATGCCTCCATTGACCTGCGAAACATACATGCCTGACGCAAAATGAATTTTTGACACCAGTCATCTTCGTCTCAGTGACAGCTGTGGCGCTGGGTCAGATATGACGTACAGACTGGCGTACAGGCCAGGAACTGAAATTTTTGCAATTGGTTATAAGAGATGCACACCATAAGTACAATTTTCGTAAATGAGAGCCAAGCCACCAAGCCATTCCTTTTATGAAAACCACATGCAGCATCTTTAATAAGAGAAAATTTAAGCATTGTATAGATCAGCCACGTGAACTGAAACTCAAAATTTACAACAATGATCAGTAGCCAACTGAAGACCATATTTGAAGTTGCAAATTTTAATAAGGTAATGCGTAATTTTTATAATATTTTATGGTTCTGATTTGAAATATTTCGCTAAACTTTTTTAAGCGTTTGAGAAAAATAATTTTTATCAGTCAGCCCAAATAATAGGTTGTTGCTGTTACGAAATTGTGAATGTTTCGGAGCGAAACCTCTTGCGCAGCAATTTCATTTACTTACATTTGCAATACACGAAACAACAAAATCAATTACTACCACTGTTTCAAGGCTCACTGAACCTGATCTTACTGTCTCCACCTGACGACGGCAAACAGCCAGAAACCGATAGTGGTGTGTAAGGGATGGGGGTGTGAGCAACACATTACTTTGAAAATCCATTACTGTTTATTGATTTTACGTAAAAATAGAAAGTAAACTATGCGATTTTCATGATTTTAGAATGGATGTATGTTGTGCAAATTGAGCGATTAATTACTTAGATTTATTTTTAGACGTTCAATAGCTTGTTCGCAGCTCACATTAAATCGCATACAGTTTCTTTTTTTGGTCCATCATAATCAATTAGATGAGCTGAATTGAATGTAGGTGGTTTCCAAATGATAGATGGCATCCAGTCGCATATGGCAGGGCCTCATTTCTTACGGTTTATTCCAAGTAAGCAGGTTGTGTCTGATTCCGATTGGCCTAATGTTATTCTTGTTAAGTATGTTATCGTTATACGTATTTCTGACATTGTTATCTTGAGGCTGATTCGAGTTCTTTTATTATATTTTTGGTTAGCAGGAATTTATGCACGCTGCGTTTATTAAACAATAATGACAGCAACTTCGGTTCGTCCTTTATTTTACATTCCCGTTTAAATTCAATGTTCGGTTTGGTATTATTTTGGTGGTTTATGCCCGAGATCGATAACGAGAGAGTTTTGGCCATGTCGACCAACAAGATTTGAGCCACTAAAAATCGCGTGTCCAAAAGAAAAATGACATTCATTGCGAGAAAAGAATGAAGGTTATCGAAATGAACACAAACAATTTTGTTAGCGAGCACTTGACAGGGACACGCTTGGATGGAAGGTGTTAATTTGAACTTGATGATTTATGCTTAAAATTATAATTTACGGGGAGTGTTCATCTGAAAAATTATTTATTTATTATAATTTGGGATATTGATTCGTTGTTGAAGCAAATCTTCCGCTTCCGTACGTGAATGACTATATCAGGTTTTAGTGATTGACTCCGGAGGAAATCGCGTCCCCTGTTTAAAATTCAACTACGCTGTCTATACAAGCTTCAATACACTCGATACAAAATTAATTACGTCAAACAGCACGGTTCGAACCCATTGTCGAGTTCGTCTCAATTCATTTATGAGATCAACCTATCTAACTTTCATAGAAAGCAGACGCGAATACCACAACACAAAAGAACACCAATTGGTAGTTTACGCACATGAAAAACATAAGAAATCACGGTTATTTTTAGAGGTAATTCACAAAATCGAATCGCCGACCTAAAGATTTATGTTTCGGTTGCTATTTAAATCTGAATCGTTGATCGATTTCATGCCAAAGGAATTATTCCGAGCCCTGATTACGATACGCTCATCAGCGCCAAGTCCTCTGAAATATTAATAAAGATTTTCACAACGGTCCCACTGGGAGCACTGGATAAGAGTTTCGCTCTTATCTGAGCACATCAGCATTCGAACCCAGGACCGTCACCATTGGATAGCGGCTAATCATGTCGCTCAATCCGTTCTCATGCTGCAGTTACTAACATCCAATTTTGTCGTGTTAGCCACTGTTATTGTGTTGTTCCAGTTATTGGTGCTTCGCAAATGATCCCAAAGATTCCGTTAAGTATTCATCGCTAACCAACTACCACATTAGGACATAGGCTTCAGAACGCGTTTAACATGTGTCACTACTCATGAGTATGAGATCATTCAAAAATATAGGGAATGCATAAAAACAACACAAATGTTTTATCCATATGGAAAGTCATCAGGTGTATTCAGATGCAAGGTTGGATTTGGTCAACATATACTTGTCAAGTTCAGCCTTAAACATGTTCAGGCTTGTTGCGCAAATGATATGTGGGGCAGGGAGTTCCATATAAAACAAACTCAGACAGCAAAGAAAAACCTTCTACAATTTGATTTATTAGTCAAAGAGGTTTAGAGTTGCAATCCGCTCCTCGTATGGCCTGTTGTATAGCCCGGTCACCAGTTTTGTAGCGCGGTGGTATACCCGTTGCAGCAAGGACATGTCCTTTTGTAACCATGGGAACCATGTTTGAACAGCATACTCCATTGTTGGTCTGATATAGGTGTTAATTAAACATGGGAGTATCTGCTTTGAGAAAGGACCAAAAATCCTTCTGAGCAATCCTAAGCTTTGGCAGGACTTTTTGTATACAACAGAACACTGCCGTGAAGACTTCAAGTTACTGCTAATCCACACGCCCAGAAACTTTTACTTCACGTTTACGTCGGTTGGCATGAACATCATTATGAAGATTTTAATGCCCATCGAGCTGAAGCCCGCGAAATTTTGCATCGAAGTCAACGAATAATTCCGATAATTGAAAAAATTCTACATAAAGGTGATAATCAAAATTAAGTTACCGGCCAGCGTTGCTTTATAATGTAAAAGCTCTGGCTAGTAAATTTGACCGATAGATTCGGATAACGTTAATACTGTAAAACTATCCGTGTTGTATTCACTCTTGATGCATTATAACCACACATATGGGAATTTTAAAAAAAGTTTCCTACGATTGTAGTACTTCTGATCGCGTTACAAAACGTATGCTTAAAATGTCCTCGGCTCAAATTCCACTAAGTATAAGCGAAAAATGTGAAGCAAATTTGACTTTGAAACACGAATCAGAGATTAACTTACACACGACCTTAAATAATACAATGCTGATTTTGACTCCATTCGTTGATCTTTCGAATTGATTTTGACCGAAACTTCGTGAAAACAAAAAGGCCAAATCACCATACTGTATTTAGGGTGTAATTACATCTATTTTTCGAGGCACCTTTTGGATACGGTCTCTTTGATTCTGGTGTTTGAAGTGTTACGTAACTGTGGTTTCTTTAATTGAAAGCATTCCAAAAGATATGGAGTCATGATGTAAAATCCTTCCACTTATAAAATTTCCGTATATAATGTCGTTACGTGTCTATGATTTACAAACTTTTATTCGGTACCGCTGCCTCAATATGGTACTGGACGAAAGGACAGACTTTCTGACACACCTCGGGAAAGTGAACGCTTCAATCTTCGGTCATTAACTGAAGATCAGTTTAATTGCTTTGTCTGATGTCACCACGCTTCGCGGATTTACGCACTGCATACTGCACAGCTGCACAATCAGCTTGTACAGCATGATTCTATCACGCTCCGAACGATAGATATAAAACAAAATTCGTCTTAATGCAATCCAGTGAATATAACTCCACCGCTACCCATGATGTACATCGAAAACGTCAATATTCATCTAAAACCGTCCATCAAAAGGAAGCGCAGAAGAAGAAAACCCGCCGGCCACACAGATGGTCCAATCCCAGCAATCGGGACTAAGTTGTTCGCGAGTCATCAAGCAACTAAATTCTAGATACACGGGGATTGATCAAGTAAAAGCCGTCGCGAGAACTCACATTTTTGGCCCGGCTTTCATTCAGATATCGAGAACTTGATTTGTAGCTACCCGGGCTGTCAACATGCGGTCAAGTCGCAACCACGGCAACCAGCAGTAACTTGGCAGACCACAACTCAACCTGGGAATGCTGTCACATCGACTTAGCTGACCCAGTCGACGGAACGATGTATCTCGTGATCATTGATGCTAATTCAATGTGGTCGGAAATTAAGCAAGTAAAACCACCAAACACAAAGTAAACGATCAATGTGCTCAGACAAATTTCCAGTCAACATGGCTTCCAAAGACGGATTGCTTCAGGAAATGGCACTCCATTTTCTTAAAGGTCGTTCGAAACGTTATGCCGTGCGCACAATATCGAACACACAAGCTCACAAACACATCACCCTCAATCTAATGGTCAAGTTTTGTCTATACATTCAAGCTGGCCCTCTTAAAAGGCTTTGCGAAAAGAAAGTCATCAAAAATAATCCAACGCGTCCTTCTAGTTGATCGCACAACGCCGCATGAAGGGTTACCAACCAAGCATTCACCAGCAGAGATATTCATTGGTCGTAACCTGAGTAAGACCTGGACAGGCAAGCTGCCGTCGAGATTCCTTATGGCCGAGAGTATCTCGTTGTCTATGATCATCGAAAACTTCAGGTTACTAATTCTACCCACGGAATCATATTAGATTTCGAGAAAGGACGAATCGCAGTCAAATGCGAAGATCCAATCAGAACCGAGTCAACGGATGTACAAAACTTTCAACAAGGGAAGAAGTTGGTTGAGGCAAATCGTTAAAATACATTTTTTCACTACATTCAAATCGTTTGACTCACCCTTGACAACGAACGTCCCTCGGACTCGCTATGCACACTTATACGTGTCAGTTATTTTTTACATTATCTGCATTACAACCCGCTTTCCCAGGGACTAATCTGTACCTTCACATGTTCACTTTGTTGTTGCTACATAAATACAAACCATGCCCACTGCCAAAAACATACACTGAGCACATTGGACTTTAAACTTCTGTTCAGCGTTCCATTCTGGCCTTGATCAGTTTTCCTGACTGTCTGCTTAAGGACGAAACGACTGTCTCTCCTACATCATGCACTTCTATCATAATAATTTGGCGCCGAACATTTCATCGTAACAGTAGGGTTTACAAGATCCAAATTCGCGCTATTGAAAATGTCAAATATTTGACTCAGGAGTTCAGTTTAAATAGATCGATTCTAACAACTCTGTAGCCTGCATTGTGAAACAATTATTTCAGAAGACTTTCATCTCGAGACTATTAAGAATAATATAAGCCTCAATAAGCAGCTGAGAGTTTAAAGACTAGCTACCTCGTCAGCCAGACGCAATGTGCACTTACTAATTCATTTGGCCACGTGGAGCGGGCTAGATTGGCTGTACGACGCGGAAATTAGAAAAGTGAATGTCTGAATACCTCTTAAGTTGATTGAGTAAAAGTTATTTTAAGAACATCTCGATCCCAGACCATTTGATTGTAAGGAATCGAATGAAACTTAAGGATGCGTTTTTATTAGTTTCCACGCTTCCCCATGGCGTGCTACGAAAGTTTGCTTATACTGAACCAGTATAAGCATAACATGTTGCATGATTTTCCAATTGTTCGATTTTGGTCAGATATATTTTTGACTTCTCCCATGTATGCATCGTCTAACCTTTTGTGAAATACTGAAGATGAAACATTTCGCTCGAAATAAGTGTTTTGGTCACAAAATAATATTTTTATATCAAATTTGACGACATTAATTCGATTCGAATTGATATTTTATTAATCGAAAACGTTGCATGCATTGAGGTTATAAATCGTTTACTGTTGCTTTTTCAGATTTTCTAATTCGCCTATCCGAAGCAATAATATAGGTATATGGAACGGATTCACAAAAATTCTTAACATTACAAACAAGAATTCATGGTTACTTTCAAGTTGTAAAATGTTCACTACACACCACAGCGTTGCGAATGCAGTCATGCCAATCAATTTGTGCTCAACAAACTAGAATGGCAGCACGAGAGAATTTGAAAAAAATTAAGTAGGTTTCAATGCTTGTGTAAAAAGCATAATTCATTAGATTTCACAAGAATTTGTGTGGTAATATTTTACAACGAGAAGTAACTGACGGTAGGCGTTCACCCAACTTAGTAAACTGTTTTGAAGAGACAAGTTGTCATCCACACGAACACCGCCAAATGTTTTTGTTGCTCTAAGCAATGCATCAATCGATTATAGCATTGTGCAGGAAATGATTCACAGTTAATCTTTTATTCTAAATTCTAATTTATCGCGCACGTGTGAGTTAAATTGTGGTTAGCTTTATAGCGGTACCAGATCATTATGATCGAGAGTTCGACATGAAGTGATCAGGTTTAAACAAATTAGCTCCACCGCCTATTTTCATATAATGACAGATCATTCCAAAATATACAATATAGGTTTTTAGTTGACGATGTATTTTATTTTCCTGCAGTTTATTTTGTCTAAAATTAGCATAATTTGAATTATGTATATGCATTTATAAGTTCATTCAATTCCACATTATAGATACCTAATTCGTTCAGAATCTGTTACAGTTATTTGGTTTTCGGTAGATTAAAGTACACTAAACTATCTGTTTCATTAGATCAAAGTTTAGTTGTCAAAAGTTTGACCCAGGGTGTAACTCCGGTTATGAACGACGAAAAAATTATTTTACAAGAAAAATAAAATTATACACACGACTATAAGCGCCCTGGGTCCTTGGCCACGAATCACTATGTGATTCTGTGTTTCAAATCCGTGGTTCGCTGTACGAACTCTGTATAACAATGTCATTCAAATATAACTTTGTTTATACACACTTCATTAAAATTTTAAGTCCGATAATTGGTTCATTAAATTGAAACACACAATTAAAAAATGCATGCCACATTGAATTAAAATTTAGTCGTCTTTTTTCACAAAATCTCACGGAGAAAATTGGGCAAACAAAAATTACAGGGGAGACAGTCTACAATTTATATAATGTATTTTAACTGAAAATCTGATGCAGCCCAGTAGATGACCAAATATTGTACTCGTGAATGTGATCTCTAATCTAAGAATGAATAAGACGTTCGCAATATATTGTCCCAGAAATTTCCCTACGATAATCCAAGTTTGAAATCAAAACCATTGTTAAATAATATTCGTAAAACTAGCTGTGGTCTTCAAATAACGCTCATAGAATCCCGATGAATATTACTACTTACGGCTACACACTTATTTACACTTACACTATTTGCCGTCATTCAATGTATAGCGACGGATTAGTATTAGTGAGCCTAAAAACTGTAACAGCGGTAAATAAATTTGGACCTTGTAGTTTTTGTACAATTAACCACGGTGTTAAATCACAAATTGAATATTTGTAATGCGCTTAAGACGTTCAAAAATGACCGATGAAAAGTGGTTTCATCACACAAAAACGGAATCTAAATTTTCACCAAAAGGACATTAGGATAATATTTTGAGTGAGATTTGAAACAAATTAAACAATGTGGAATTTTTAGACAAATAAGTAAGCACTGCGATTACTGGTCAAAGATTGAAAATGTGTTTCATCGACCGCTCGTATACCCCTCACTTACATGCTTACTACAGATTTCGGATCTCTGTCATCATGTGGTGACGTTAGTTCAGGTAACATTTGAAACCGTAGAATGGTAGCGAAATTGGCTGAACTTTGGGGTTATTGATACATTAGATTCGTTTCAACCATAGTGTTCAAATACAGAAATACAGAGTAAATCCGGGTGAATAGATCAAGACCATGTAAATTGAACAATCTATCTTCGGACTCACATCCTTCTCACTTGCACACCATCCATGCTGTTTACTATACTCCGCATTATTTTATTTCATCAGGGAACAAAACCATCTGGCCATAATCCATATCAGTAGATAGTTCCTGTAGTTAAGAAACAATAATAGTCCAATCACCGATCACTGCGGAACACCGCTAGTGCCATCGACAATGAACAATCCACATGTATTCTGTTGTATCAAGTGCGAAAGTAGTTTTGTATCGGTCGTGGGGTGTGTGTGTGTGATGGAAATGCATGCAAATGAATATTTTAGTTTTGTATCAGATTTTGCATTTTACCAGCAAAACCATATTTCGATAGGTTGTTTAAAAGTAAATTATCATCGCATATTTTGAAAAAGGAGCTATCAAAATAACATTCAAAATTAGAGTTACATGCAACCACGGCAATGGTTAGACTAGAACAATCTATGTCGTGCTATACAACCAAAAAGATCCTTCGGTTTCTAAGTATTGAAACATTTCTCCAGTTGTTGTGCGTTGAAAAGTTTATTAACAAACGAAATTCGTGTCTCCGGACTATAATTTCTTACGTTCGACAGTCATGCACCCTTATAAATAGATATTATTTGTCCCAATTTCCGAAGTCAGTCCCATATGTGGTAAATGACTAAGCATCTCAGAAAAACGTCCAGGTTGTTGTGTATGACGATTTTAAAGCGGCATATTAATTACTTCATTTAATTCCTGTGATTCCGTTATATCAAATCTCTTTATATATAGCGCGTTACCGCCATCGGAGTAATCAATACGACACTCAAAGTCATCGGTCTGGATGATGATTCCTTCAAGGCCCCACTCGGGTACAGCGCATATTATTTCTACTATTTCCTTTGACTTCATCAATTAAATATGAACAAACCCGTTATCACTTGCTCACAATGCATGCTGCGCTCATTTGCTGCGTTACTCATACACTAACACGTGCGCACGCAAGTGCACATTCCAACTTGGCGGTCGATTACCTTGGATCACATTTGTGAAAAAACGAACGTTTTTCAACGCACAGAAAACTACACCACCGGATCGATAAACGGGTTTATGCATGCTACTTGATGTCTACGTTCAATGCGACTATGTGCATCTAAGTTGTGTGGAAAACAAGATGATATTTGTTTGAACGGTCAGGCCAAGTTTCCATTGTAAATATTGTAAGTTTTAGTCAACTTTGAGTTTGGCGCTGAAATGTTCTTCCGGGTTTTTCCAGATCGATCAGTGTGCCTCCAATATTGAGACACAGAATCATAGTGAATATTTTAAAGTTTTATATTCATGAATTTATGCTGGCAAATAGCATTTAGTTTCAAAATAAGTATAGAATGTTGGAAATTCCTCAGTGACAAAGCGATAATTAATAACTACCTAAACAAAACAAATGTTCGCAAAAGGCGCACACTTATTCTCATAAATGTCCCAGAAGATGCCAATGGGTTAGATACAAACTGTAAATCCAACCACGGCATACAAAAGTGGAGATTTATTAGTAATGCTATCCAAACCAGCAATGCAACGGTTTTCGATACTCTCCGAATCCAGAAGTAACCGAATTACGAAGGTGATGGTCCAAGACCCATTAAACGGACACTTTTGACAACCACTATGGTGGACACAATTGGAAATAGTATCGATACAAACTTCCACGAGAGATCAAAGTTATCAGTAAACACCTGAAATCCGACACTATAGTGGAAGTTGCCAGGCCTCTTGTTACTGAACACAGTGATGCCGGGAATCCCGATCCACAAAACGGATGTCGACCGACTCGATCGGAGTCGGTGATGTAATATAACCATTAATACGAGTACCACAATCATTGACACGTAATCAACTTACCTGCTCAAATACTCATCATCCAACACTTTTATCCAGATCATACATTAAATGTTTGTACACGAATGCACAATGCTTGATAAATAAGTTACCCGAGCTAATCGAGCTTCGTCAAAAATATTCACCACTCCTGATAGCCGTAACGGAAACCTGATTCAATCAGCAATTAGTTGAGGTGGAAATTTCCATTCCAAACAGGTTTCTTTTTCATCGTACTCGGATGGATCGTGGAGGAGGTGTTGCTATTTACAATGATCAACACCTCATGTTCAGAGAAATCACGGATAATGATTTGATACTGGAAGATACACTTTGGTGTTCACTTGCATTAGCAACCGATGAAAACTGTGTTGTTGGTGTGATTTACCGACCACCGTCAGCAGACGAAGCATACAATGCTAGTTTACTTGAGAAAACTCAGCTGGTTGTTTCCAGATATCAAAACAACGTCCTGATCATGGGTGACTTTAATCTCCCGAATTTACTAAAAAGCAAGATTCCACCGGTGAATTCTCTTGATCATCTATTCCACGAAATGTTCCACGAAATATCTTTATTTAACCACATATCAAACAGCATTCGCTTCAGAGGCACAAACACACCGACCATACTCGATCTTGTTCTGGCGAGCGATGAAAATGTCGTCGAGGATATCCGCTATGAAGCAACACTTGGAAAGAGTGATCACGTAGTCATTGTTTTCTTATCTGAAGCGTAAAGAGCTAGTGATGCTCAGAAATTGATAAGAAAAATCGATACGGTTGCATTATCAATTGTGCTTCAAAAAGTCACCAACTGGGCATTGATTAACACTGATGTCCAACATGCTGGTCATCGCTACTTCAGAAAACCTACCAAAAATAGATCTCCACTCAAAATTTTTAAAAAAACGGGGAAAAAATGATTCAAATTCGTGATCCGCATTCGAAAACGAAAATTGATAAATGTGAGAAACAGTGCGTGGAGAAACCACATACTGCTGGCAACACCTGAATCCTGAGAGTCCTACCGTTTGTTGAAGAACAATGATACTAAACTTGTTCAGGAGGACAAAGAAGTGTATCAAATTAATCTCCTATTCCAGATCGTAAACAGAATGGCCAGGGTAAAACCAGGCGTTTCCGCTTTACTTACTACGACTGGAACTACAACCACTGCTCTCGAAGCCGCCAATGAACTCACTCAATTTTACGCTAAATTGTTCTACCCTAACGAGAGCCTATATAATGTTACACCTGTATTCAGATAACAAATTAACACAATACACGAAATTGCTGTGAAACCCGAGTGTACTGGTAAGGCTACTCGTGTTATGTACAAAAAATCGCAGGGTGCTGATGAAACAACACTTTTTTGCCCATGCTCTATTCTCTCCACTCTCTGATCTTTTCAACCTTTCACTGAGTTGTAACAAGATTCTTACTGACTGGAAAAGTGGATTAATCTGTCCGATATACAAAACCGGGAACCGATCCGAGGTGTCTAACTACAGACCAGTCACGATGTTGCCAGTGGTCTTTAAACGATTTGTAGCTGAAGAACTAATCAAACATTTGGAACAAAATAAACTTCTTTCCAAGGCACAGCACGGGTTTAGGAAAATACACTCCTGCCTCACCAATCTTCTCACAACAATTGATAACTGGACCCGAGCCGTGGATAATTGATACACTATCCATGATTGCTACCTAAATATGTCTAAAGCTTTTGACCGAGTTAGCCACAACGTACTGCTATAAAAATGACATCAGCTCGGGTGGGCGGTAGATTATTGGCCTTAATACAGGATTACTTGAATAGTAGAGTTATTAGGTTTAGAGTTGATAGGGCACTATCCAGCCCAGTAGAAGTTACGAGTGGCGTAATTCAAGGAATAGTCTGGGGCCAATACCCTTCCTGGTGTATGCGAACGATATACCTGAAATAGTACGCAGCAAAATCATTTTATTTGCGAATGACGTGAAAGTTTAGACTAGCGTACGCACTATAAAAATTTGCCAAATTCTGCAACAAGATCTCGAAGCACTTCATAAGTGGTCCTAACGAAACTGCCTACCATTTAACATCCATAAGTGTAAAATGTTAGACGTCGGTAAATCCTTCGAATTCACATACTCTCTGGGATCCAAGCAACTTTCATGGGTTAAGGAAGAGAAAGACCTAGGTGTGTGGCAGTGTTCTGTGGAATACAAAAAGTCCTGCCAAAGCTTAGCATTACTCAGAAGGATCTTCGGTAGTTTCACAAAGCAGCTTCACCCACGGATTATTAACACCCATATCAGGCCAACAATGGAGTATGCTGTTCAAGCAGGGTCCCCATGCAACGCGTACACCACCGCGCTACAAAAAAGGTGACTGGACTACACAACATTCCATATGAGGAGAGGATTAGAATTCTGAACCAATTTGGCTGGTCAACATTCTGCATACAGTGGATCACCCACTTAGACATCCGTTTCATCGGCAAGAAGCACGTGGTAGCAGATCTCATGGCTACAAGTTAATTATTCCACACTCCAGATCAAATTGTCGAAGGTACTTCCTTGCTGTCCGAGTTTGTTTTATATAGAACTCCTGCCCCCACATATCATGTTCATCAAGCTTGAACATGTTCAAGGCTGAACATGACAAGTATATGTTAACCAAATCCAACCTCGCACGTGAATACGCAGGCTGACTTTCCATATGGATAAAACATGTGTTGTTTTTATGCATTCTTTATATTTGTAATCAATTATTACTGTAAATTATTTGTTTTGGACCATTAAAACTTTGAATAACTTTAAAAATGGACAATTTCAGTTCAAATGTAAATTGTTTTCGTCAGTGGACAATACATCTTTCACAATTCGATGGTTTCGATTAAATGACCTCAAACCTAATTCGAGTTTTGTTGCATTTGTCATAATCAAGCTCGGTTAATTTTGTCACATTAACGCGTTGAGTGACACTGTTGGATATTCATCAACGCCGCAATTACGCAAAGATGTGATTTAAATCCGTTTCATCAAAACCAGGTGGTGTGAAACTGAATAGTTAATGGGTCATCGAATAGTCAGATGTGATGGAATTGTTTACACTTGTGTCAAGCAAATAGCTTTGATTTAAAATGCAAAACCACCGTATCTACTCCTAATTTCTCAACTTGATAGTTTCACTCACACATTAATGATTTCAGAAGCTGTATAATTGCGTTAATGTGTCAGAAAGTAATGTGCATTGTTAGCTCGTAATAGAAAATGGAAAGAAGGAATAAGTTGGCAAAGGTACTCCACACATACATAGGCATTACAGTGGGCTATACCGCGCAAGCTTGTGCTACATGGTTGAAAAATGATCCTTCGCTACTCGACAGGATTGAGCATAAGCCAACTAAAATGGTTACCAGATTTTACAACTTATCCTTTGAACATGGATTGGCTTGGCGTATACAAGGGCACCTAATTATGCCATCCATAGTGCGTCCCACTCTCTCCGACACTGATTCAAAATGGTTTTCGATCTCCCATCACGCAATCAAAATCTCACCCCTCAAATTCCATATTCCCGATTAAACTGTAGACGGAACTTTTATTCATTGGAATAGTTAAACGTCACAAATTGTCCTTAACGAAAGAAACGAGTTTCAAAGAAAAGTTGTGAACTTTTATGTGGAATAATACTGGGTGAGCCCCGGTCTACTAAAAATTATCAGTGCTTTTGAAACAATAAAGTTTTCCAAAGATTTATTTCCGACCGACACCTCGCCATTCCATATCAAACTTAAAATTATTGTTACTCCTCTTTCAAATTTATGTGTATATCCTATGGTGTTGCACAGCTGTCTGCTTTTTACACTATATATCTTGAAGTTTTCCACGAACATATTTGTAATATAATTTAATATATTTGCACATATAGAGAAGTTTCTCACCAGAAAACTAACCGTATATTAACGGAATGACAGGCCATTATTGGTACAATAGAAAATTTCTACTCGAAAAATTATCAACAGGCGAAAGAGCTAAAAGATATTCGATAAAATAACCTTCTGGAAGTTGATATAGTGCGTTTCCGATTAGTAATTATTGAAGTTTGGCTTTTGTCTTGAACCTGACAGAATAGGTATGAGGTATATCTGTGTCAGCAAACATGTTCTAGAATATTTTCATAAGAAAGAAAACTTGCATGTGGGAAGTTTTTAATGTAACGTCTAATACTTGTAAAGCCTTTTATAATAGGTGCACGAAACTTGCAAGTGAGTACTGTTAAAGCTTATGTGAAATAATGAAAGGTACACCGAGAAATCACTGCAGGCCTAACGCTAAGGGTACGAAGACGGAGCTCGTAGAAATGAAGCCGACGCAATTTAATATGAAAGCATGATTCTAGATTTTATAGTTAAGGAAAAGAGAAAAGTTATAAAGATTACCACAACTTTGTAGTATATGAAATCGCCAGATTAGTCCCCGCGTAATGTTTGCTATCCAATGAGGTCAAAAGTAAAGTAAAGTAAATATACACACAAATTTGATGAAAAGCTACGGAAATTCAGCACCGTCGTAGCCCCCTTGAATAAATCGTTCCACAATAAGAGGACGCGCACACAATAAAATTGCGACAGTCTTTTTTGCGTACGGGGTATTGTAAGTGAGTTGACTCGAACTTGTGTAAAATATCAGTGTATTCCCATTATTTTGTCGTCAAAATAAAACATACATAATTATTTCATTGTAGGTTTGCACCAGAAAAATGAAATCATTCCAGAAATAATTTCAAGCGAGTGCGTGTGATTTTGGAAAAGATCATAGGTTGCGCGCCGAAAATTGCGAGTGTGCCATATGCTGATATTAAAATAATTAGAGATTTAAGTTTGTCATAAGAGCTCTCGGGGATCTGCATAATTTGGTTTGGGTGTTGCAATTGTCTTCGCCACATTAGTCGCTAATACCGGGATATCGTTAAGAATTAGGTTACAGCTTCTAGATCGAAACTATTTGAACGCTTTTCTATAAAAAAAAACGCCATTGGATATTCCTGCTTGCGCCCATCAAAAACGTTATAATCAAATCACGTGAATCATAGAAACTCTGCTGCCATAGTCGAATTGTGGTTCGTGGGGGAATTGGAAGTGATTACGACAGGTTGTTCGAGATCAAGACGCGTACCCCGTCGTAATGTCCATTACGTTTTTTACACTGGCTTCAGGTCATTCGATGCAGCATTAGCCACGTCAATTCCCGCGTTTTGCAACCATTTAACGATTCTGCTTCGATTAATCCCTGAGGTCAATCTGTCCAACGCCAGTCACGTTTACACAACAACAAGAGAACGCCAATTGGTCAAAAACGTTTATCACGCACAACAGTAACCACAACATTGAACTGTAGCATGTCTCTCCAATCTGATTTATCAATCGATTTTATGCAAGCCGGTATGCTTCAAGCCCTTACCACGCAGGGCTCGTTTGACCGACGTTGACCAATTGCAAATCGTTCGATAGCGGCCAACGTTCTCCATCTCCTCATGCACCCGTGGATATACTCACTAGAACCGTTCTCATGCAATCCTCCCAGAAAACGAATTACTACTGGTTGACGATTGTCGTCGTCGGTCCTTTTAACACTTTCTGCTCTTATGCTGTGCTGCAGGGGGATGTTCTGTATATCGTTCAAAGGCTAGTGATTGACACTAATCGCGAATGCCCTTTGCATCTCCACAGAATAGCATCTTGTTTGATCACATAAACAAGCGATACACGTTTGAACACTGTGAATCTAATCTGTTTACATTCGATTTTTCAACAAACCACGAAAGTTTTACTCATTGGTATTGTTTGGATGGCATTTGCCTAGCGGGAATTGTCTTTTAGAACGTTTGTTCATCAAGCCAGCTGACATTATTCGCAAAATCTTTTTACTAAAATTATATTCTTTTAGACTTCCCATCAAACACCGTTAAGGCCAATACGATTAGAAACATTTTCCTTGATCAATATACGAATGATAGGCAAAGATTTGAGTACATTTGGCAAATTAAGAGCCGTCAGTGTTTCAATAAAAGAACCGGTCAGCCATGACTTTAGTGTAGGTCACATCACTTTTGTGCACCCAATTCAGCCATTCTGACAAAAGCTTTAGTAGGTTTTCATCGTAAATCTTCCAATTTTCTAATTGATATACCAAGCAATACAACAAACCATACGGTAAGCTTGGCCGATGAACTCGACTGTAGAACTGATACATGACAACGAATGATAATAATAACAGTTGTGGCGGCAACAATTAAATATCGCACTGTAGTGCGCTGATATTTTGACTTGGGTAATGTAAAATATAAAAACGAAGCACTTCTGCAGCTATCAATCTTATAAGTATGATACAGGTGTTCCACTGGAGTCAAACTAATTGAGGGAGAATTTGAAAAATACAAGAGTGGAGTAACCTGAGCACTTTTGGATCTGTAATTAGTATTTTATACGAAAATTCCCTTTTTCTTATCATGAAAAATTGAAAATAACTCGTAAATATGTAGTCAAATAGTCCAAATTACAACAATATACCACTAACACCGTCGCCTTTACCAGTACTTTGTGGTACCAAGAAACCTATTTAACCATTATGATCAATTAATATTTTTGTCAGAAACAAAGAGCATTCTGCAAGAATTGCTCCCAAATAAAAACTGAGCAAATTGCAATAATCCGCATACACACAAAAAGATGATTTAAGACATTCAGATTGTGGCAGGAAAATGCGCAAACATTCATCTACAAAGAGAAACCCACATCACAACGTCTAAAATGCAACAAAATAATCAGTATTTTTGAGACAATGGATATGCAATACGATCGACTGGTAGAGGACACTGTGAGTTGCGTATCATTACCGGAATAAAAGTTGATCGTGATATTCACCAAAATTTAAAATCCATTGTTTCGATGGCACAAAAATCACAATGAGAAAAGGGGCAATGGTCCATTGAGTAAAATAGAAAATCACAGATGATATGCGCGTAAAAATGATACGGTTTACAAGACCCACAAAAGTGTACATCTGGTCGGATGGTAAAAAAAATTATAAGAAAATATTGTTCTGTGTTTGAACACCGTGGTTAATTGTACGGACCCTATGTAACAGTGGCATTCAATCATAACTTTGTTTACCACTTATCCACTGTTTCAAGGCTTACTGTATCGAAAGTAAATCTGTAATAGAATATTTGTAGTGACACAGATACCGATGAACAAGTTGACATGCGTAGACTTCGTTGGATAGATCACGTATTGTGAATAGGGAATCATCGTTATCCTAACGCGGTTTTGTTTACCAATCCCAACTTGGAATGGCGTCGTTGCGTGGCAAAATCATGTCCTGGTTCAAGCTGATGAAGTAGTGACGACTAAAATGGCTGCAGTGAGTGCGACCTCAATAGTCAATAGTATATTATGGTACAAAAAGCTATGAGCTTAAAAGATAATCATAGGATATGCACGGATGTGCAATCGTGCAGTACGTTGTGCTCTGCGGCTAGCATCGGGCTAAATTGATTGGCCATAGGTAGTGAGCTGCATGTTGAAACAGGCTGGAGTCTCACTACCATTTCCTGTTCTTTTTTCTTCCTCATATCTGTCTAGACGTGGGTACCTTGACAGTATCCTAGCCCACGTGCAGTCTGTGACTGTGCGGCACTGCATAGATCAGGCTTGTGCTTTCATTCTATATCATACCATACTATACTGTCTTCATCTGATGACGGCAAACAGCAAGAAACCGGTAGTGGTGTGTAAGTGCGGAGGATGTGAGAAACACATTACTATGTTAAACATTATCATCAAGCGTAAAAACATGCTTAGCCATATGGGCATCTAGTGGTTTTTTTAAAGCGTCCCTGTTTTCAGATTGCACCACGTGAGTAGGTAAATTATTCCACAATTGCACACTGTGAACAGAAAATGAGTATTTACCGCAGTTTATTTTGCCATGTTGTTGGCAAAGTTTAGACTGGTAACCAAACCCTCTTGTAACAAATATGTGTCCGAATTTTGAATAAATGTTTCTACGCTGAGACAATTGTTTCGGGGAGGGCATTCCAAAGGAAACAGACACGTACAAATTGAATATATCGGCTGAGTAGCTGAATGTATGTTGTGACTCACTGTATTCAAATAATGGGTGATGTGGAATATGCAATATTTTTATGTAAGTAACACATTACTTCCCCATATGATATTGATTTTAAACAGTAGTTGTGAACTTTTTAGCTAATAGTGAACTCAAAGTTTAACCGCTGCGTGTATCAAAAATCACTAAAATTAATAAAAACGCTCAAGTTGAATTGGCTAAATAAACTACGTAATAAACCGCACTACCCAGATGTGTTGACGGCGCATTATCAAATCCAAACCTGTTTGGAATTTGAAAGCGACCTGATGTAAATTGACATGGAAGCGAAGTGCGATTTACCGGAAACGCATGCATAGAATTTTGCTGAAGATAATACACAAATCATAATCATGGACAACTATAAGCTAGCCACGATAGGACCACAACGCATCACGAATGCACATTCAGTGAGAATAGAGAAATAACTTCACTTTATTTGTTTCAATGTGAAGTCCTTGATTTCTTTCTATTTCTTTTGTCATATCTGTCTAGGCCTGGCAACCTGACAGTATCTCAGCCCACGTGTAGTCTCTGACTGTGCGGCACTTTGCCTGGATCAGGCTTGTGCTTTCACATCACACATCATACCTTCATTTCGAATATAATGTCAATAATTAACGGAAAATGGATTTGAAGATTGGCTTCGTTGACCTTCAGTGATCTACACAAGCTGGCCAAGACACTAGCTACAATGGACTAATGGGTGAAACATGTTAGCAAATTTCAACAAAATGGCAACCGATAGCCAACATATTGTTGTTGCTCGCATCTTAACACCGACAGGCCACTACCAGTTTCTTGTCATTTTATGTTCATTGGATTGGGACAGCGAAATCAAATAGATCGTTTTTAGAAGGTGAAATATTCAATGCAAACAAATTTGAGTTTCATAAGGGTCTCCTTTTATCAAAAGGATTTATTAAACCATTCCAAAGAAAACCAGCATAACTGAAGTCTAACGTACATGCGCTTTCTATACATTTTTTCGAATTTTATACAGGTCATTCAAGTATAATAATAAACATGACAATAACTGAACCACTACATGCTCAGTTTGAATGATGTGTCGCGCCAGAAATCAGTCCGAATTAACAATTGAACTATTCAATTATCGATCCATCAAACACATAAAGTTGTCTTTATTTAATGTCAGTAACTATCAATGTTTATGTATTAAATCGCCAGCACAAAAAACCGACATTGCCACGCAGTCATTGGCAGCGGTACTGCCGCGCAACGTATGACTGGAAAGGTATTTGAAACAGACAATCAGACCACAGTGTATTCTCGCATGCAGCTAACTATAGCTGACAAGACAAGTGTCAACTTTGTCATACAAGTGCTGTACCACTGCACATTAATACAATTATGTACAACAACGCCATTGACATCTCGAGATTCTGTACTTGAAAACAATTAGCAACTTTTAGTTGCAGTATATGTTAGGATATACTGACCCGCAGTCCTGATTGTGAATAGATTCTGGAGTAAAAATTTAAGAAGCAAATGCGGTCACAAAATAGAGAACAAATCAAATCGTCACACTTTGAGTGGACATGTATTTTCTGGCTTGTGTATTGATTTTGAATGCTTTTCTAGTAGTTCGCATAGGATCAATTAACAAGAGACTGTTGGCACACTGAATTGAAAATCTCATACCACGCATTGACCTACAAGTGAACTTTACAAATCAACCACACGTAGTAAGTACGTCATCTTTATGGAACGCACATCTACGCCAGGATCAGTGCAGTCGTTGTGGAGCATACTAAGTCTCGAGTAAACGCAATTGGAATAACGAGATAAACGACAAAAAGCTAAGTGTTGGTTTCACCGCGAAAAGAAACCACTGATATGGAGGATAGTAATCGAAAGCATGCTGATAAAAACGAGCTGAGAACCTGAGGCAACCGGTTGTGGATACCTGAGGGAGTATATTGCTGCAGATCTCGATAATGATGACTACACCAGCCTCAATGATAACACCACCGGAAGAAAAAATCGCACTAAAATAAGCGGCGAATTTCAAATCTTCTCAATTTCCTATCTGACGTGGTAAAATTCACAAATCGAGAAAACTACTGAAAATTTCAAACTCAAAATTAAAAAATGAGTTTTTGAATGAATAGATATAGCCCTATCTTATAAAAAAGCATTTGTTCATGTTACTAACATTCTTTGGCCACAAACGGGCGCTCTGATCTAATAGCAATCAGGTTCAAGGGGAGCCGGAGAAGCATACGCAGTTGTCGGAGGCGGTAACAGTGAAACGTGCCGGATTATTGATCAATGCAACAGTATTCCTATCACAAACGAATCAACTGGACATCAGTAAACAAAAGGTTAGTGGAAGTTGGTGTTTACGCATAATCAACGATGTACACCTAAGTGACGCGTAGTGATTTTGTGGTAAACATTGATGTTTATAGTGGTAAACTAACTGACAAGAACAGCCAAACTAAGTTTTTCGCAGAGGTAGACAAGTTGCGGTTCTGGGAATGTATAACATGCAGCCAAGATTCCACGCTTAAGTGGTCAGGAATAATGAAATTAGTGGGTTATAGCGGCACATAAAAATCAAAAAAATTTTAAGGTCGAGAATAGTTCTTGGCTGCTGGATGCCTTTAATAGTAACGAACATCACCTAACAAGATATATAGACGCGGCGAACTAGGATCAAACGCAGTCATGATGATGTATGGAAGCCCAGGCCTGATCGGGGCAAAGTGCCGCACAGTCATAGACCGCACGTGGACTAAGATATTGTCAGGTTTTATAGGCCTAGACAGATATGAGAAAGAAAATAGTTAGTAAGACTCCAGCCTAGTTCAACATGCAGCTCACCACAGGTGGCCAATCAATTTAGCACGGTGTTAGCCGCACAGCATAGGAGTACTGTACGATTGAAGATCAGTGCAAAAGCGAGTAGCCAACAATATAGCAAAATGGTCGCAAATAATAACAATATGGTGAAATGACCGTTTAATCCAAGCAAGCAACACGTGGTATAGTAAAATTATGACGTTTTGTCGGCTAGAATGATAATTTTTCGTAATTCTGCTCAGTACAAGATCTTTACGCTCGTTAGTAAAATAGACAGTATTACAGCGTACGAAGACAAATGTTTGCACATAGCTGTCAACTAACTACCTAGAGAACACGGATGTGCAATCGTCCAGCATTTCTGTGCTGTGCGGCTAACATCGTGCTAAATTGATTGGCCAACGGTAGTGAGACGCATGCTCAAACACGCTGGAGTCTCACTACCATTCCTATTTTCACCCTCATATCTGTCTAGGCCTGGGCAACCTGACAGTAATCTCGCCCACGTGCAGTCTCTGACTGTGCGGCACTTTGCCTGGATCAGGCTTGTGCTTTCATACCATACCATACCAGAGAACACCCACTGAATAAAACCTGAAATTAAACATAACGACGTTGACTCCAAAATTTTTGCTAGGATTCACGTAAATGAATGTTCAACATGTTGCATTTTACGCTACAAATACCCGGAAGACGAATGTCCGAAAATTTGAATAACTGCACAAACCGATCCAGTATGATACCATATGCTTACTTAAACAAGAGTTCACAGTTCAAATAGATTAACATTTCAGCTAATGTGAATTGTGTTGTTAACATTCTGCAGCCGTAGAACAGTAATGCGTTTTGACGAATATACAGCCACACGGAGGACTGAGTGAGATAAATAGGGTTGTTTGAACCATGGAGCAACATTGAGCATTGTACAAAATTATTTGACAAAACGCGAACCGAATGTAAATAACATTAGGACAATAAGATCCAAAAAGATTTAATTTCACAAAAACATATGCAAGTAGCCGGCAATAACGATAGACATCTCAAAATTGATTGCAGGAAGTACAGTTTGGATTTATGCTAAAGGGTAGCAAAAAACGTTGGTGTTGAAAAACGATATAAATCTGTGCGTTTTTTGAGAAGACAGCGATGCTGCAATTCACCGTGAGCAATTATAATGAAATAGGATTAAAAAAGTTACAAACACCGAATTATATCTCAAAATAATACTGAATCGTCATTCACGAATTATTTCTATGTTGCGTGAATCACCACCAGCACCCACATTGACACACTTCGCATCTTGTTCATCGGATAAGAAGGGCGAAAAACTCGGATTCATTAAACCCGGATAAACTCCAGCTGGAAGTGGATTTTTTTCACTGTAATGCATCATCATGTCGCGATCGGAAACGCAAGAAAACTGGAATGGTTCGAGTGTATACATTAGTCGCATGTAATCACGTATGCGAGAGAATTCCGTGGGGATGGTAAAATTTTTATAAACCTTTCCTGCTATGCGTATATGATGTAGTCTGGGCATCAATTGGCAATCAACAGACGAAATTTTGTCGCCCAACAAGAACGGACCATCTCGTGTACCCATGAACGATTCGATTTTCTGAAGATCAGTTAAAAGGCGTGTTTTGTTGTCAATTTTTACATAGCTCATGAAGTCTTTGTAAAGGTCTTCGCACACTTGTTCAGCATGCCTGATTTCTTGCACTGTGAATGCCGGATTGAGGAAAGGGCAGCCTAACTGTGCCATGAATGCCTCCAACGATTCAGCCGAATCCATAGTTAGACCAGTAAGATCCGTGTCACCAACACACCCTGACATAACCCATGCTACGGGAGGAAGGCGAGCGGCAAAAAGTGTTTTATAAGTATTTGCGGGACAGTCTGTGTTTATCGGAGTCACCACGAGACTGATGTATTGCTTCTGTTCCAAAATGCGGAGCATCATAAGCCATTGCTGACAAACAAGTGTAGGGCCTTTTTGCTCTTTGTGAAACGGAGAACATTTAACAAAAACTTCAACGAACGGACGAGTTGACATCGACATAGGCTGAAAAAAATAATAAAATATCGAGTCAACGTTGTTATTAGGTAGCCGATGAATAATCGTGTATTAAATAAAAAATATTTTGCTATACGAAGTGATGCAAGCAGATCAAACTCAATGTTACTTGACAGAAAACAATAATAGTTCAGATCAATTACAGTTTTGACTGTGGCAATTTACCTGCCTCCCGGGTTGAGAATAATGTGCTTTCAAATAATAAGATTGCGTAGACTAAGAAAGAAGACTAAACTATCTTCTTGGCAATTCTCAGATAATGCGATTCTCGGCTAAAATGATAGTGCGGTCCCGCCAGTCGATGAGATTGATGTTTTAGCAAAGCAGGCAGAGTTGCGAACTGACAACAAGTGAGTGCAAAATTTGACACCAACATTGCATTGTCAACAGCACCACAAACTGTATGGATCCTGTCACTGACGCATACTCCAATGCAGTTGAATGTGTGTGAATTGCAAAAATAAGATGGATGGCACGGTCGTCGAGAACCGCGGCGAGTCACTGCGGCCAGAACAATAATACAAAACTCATGTCTCATATTTTTCTGATGTGTCATACCTTAAAGTATCGCATTTGATTGGATTTTAATCATTGCTGGTTTTATTTTAGCCAAGGAGCGGATTTAGATGTATACACCTCATGAACACACTAGCACCACGAAACGTTAAACATTCTTCACCAGTTCGACCCTAGGCTTAAATTGTGCGTCCATTCGCACCACGGTGAACATAGTTAGAAGAGAATAGCAAAGATTTACCCCCCGATATATCCTGAAAAATGATTGTATTTAAGCGATGTCATATTCATCAGCTACATTTATGATTGTTTCCATTGTGTATTGTTTGCGTCTTTTAGTCATAGTTAATAATGCATCGGATTATAAAGAGCTCGTTTGAAGCTTCTATGTGGAAATTGCTTAAAACGTAGTCATTCCAGCAAGCAACGCGTAGCTACGAGGCTACGTGTAGAAGCCATAGATACTGAAAGTTTTGTCATTGAACCCAAGAGGCATCGCCTGTCTCCATCTAGTCTTATTGATAGTGTGAATCAACTTCACCGGGGATTGGCAACAATAAAAGAGTGACTGTGTATGTATCTATATAAGCACAAGCCTGATCAAGGCAAAGTGCCGCAGTCAGCGAATGCACATAGGCTAAGATACCGTCAGGTTGACCATGCCTAGAGTGCTATGAGAAGGAAAATAGAAATGAAAATGATATTGACTTCAGCGTTTCAGCATGTAGCTCACTATCGGTTGCCAATCAATTCAGCGTGGTTAGTCGCACAGCCCAGTACTGTACGATTACACATCCGTGGAAGTCCGGCGTATGTAGAGTACACACGAACATAAAGCAGTATTATTTATTATATTTGCACAATCTGATACAGATATAGTGACGTTCAACATAAACAATGAGATGTACAAAGCGAGAAGGGGGGTACAAAGCGTTGTCATCGGCATCGTTGAACGTAGGCATGATACTACCCGGTTGCCTACACCGAAGTAGGGGAGATTTCGTTTAGGGGGTCCCACCCCGAGCCTTTACCCACAAGGCAGTGGAGCGAGAGAGGTTCGCACCTATCGGTGGCCGGTGACCGACGAAGCGGTTCATACGCCCTTTTCTGGGAATTTCCAGTTCGGAGCCCGATAACACCGTTGATAGGTTGGTGACTTCAGTTTTTGCCTGTGCACCATACAATGTCCTTGGATAGGACAAGGGGCAGTGACTTTTGCGAGCGGCGAGTCACATCCGCCGCGTCGTGATGTCATCATTGGATTTTTGTGGCTTTTTATAGGGAGAACGCTTGCCAGGCGAAAACCCACCACACCCTCAGACACCACCGCCGAACCTTTCGCTGAGCTCGGAGAACCGAGCCCACCCAGCTGGCACCACGTGGAGGTATTTCGGCAAGCCAGCGCCTAAAGCAGTTCGCTGAACTGTATACAGAACCGGGGTAAAATCAAATGTTCGTTTTCCCTGTTATTTGCCTTGTTCTAAGCAACCTCAAAGTATATCTGCTTATGTGCGGAGTGATTGTTCGGGTTCATATATATACCTCAAGCAGTCTGCGTCTTCGCCACTGAATATCATAATTGTTTATTCAATAAATTGAATGATATATAATTGTTGGCCCTAGTATTGTAAGCATGGACCCGAACAATCACTCCGCACATAAGCAGATATATATATATATATAGATAGATAGATAGATAGATAGATATAGATATATATATATATACAACAACCGAGTTACGTGGAACAATCTAGCGTTCCAAGCGTTTACTGATCAAGTAATAAAGTTCTTTGTGATAAGGATAACTGTGATAAAACTCCAGCGTGTTACCGTGAAAAACGATATAAATCTGTGCGTTTTTGAGAAGACAGCGATGCTGCAATTCACCGTGAGCAATTATAATGAAATAGGATTAAAAAAGTTACAAACACCGAATTATATCTCAAAATAATACTGAATCGTCATTCACGAATTATTTCTATGTTGCGTGAATCACCACCAGCACCCACATTGACACACTTCGCATCTTGTTCATCGGATAAGAAGGGCGAAAAACTCGGATTCATTAAACCCGGATAAACTCCAGCTGGAAGTGGATTTTTTTCACTGTAATGCATCATCATGTCGCGATCGGAAACGCAAGAAAACTGGAATGGTTCGAGTGTATACATTAGTCGCATGTAATCACGTATGCGAGAGAATTCCGTGGGGATGGTAAAATTTTTATAAACCTTTCCTGCTATGTGTATATGATGCAGTCTGGGCATCAATTGGCAATCAGCAGACGAAATTGTGTCGCCCAACAAGAACGGACCATCTTGTGTACCCATGAACGATTCGATTTTCTGAAGATCAGTTAAAAGGCGTGTTTTGTTGTCAATTTTTACATAGGTCATGAAGTCTTTGTAAAGGTCTTCGCACACTTGTTCAGCATGCCTGATTTCTTGCACTGTGAATGCCGGATTGAGGAAAGGGCAGCCTAACTTTGCCAGGAATGCCTCCAACGATTCAGCTGAATCAATAGTTAGACCAGTAAGATCCGTGTCACCAACACACCCTGACATAACCCATGCTACAGGAGGAAGGCGAGCGGCAAAAAGTGTTTTATAAGTATTTGCGGGACAGTCTGTGTTTATCGGAGTCACCACGAGACTGATGTATTGCTTCTGTTCCAAAATGCGGAGCATCATAAGCCATTGCTGACAAACAAGTGTAGGGCCTTTTTGCTCTTTGTGAAACGGAGAACATTTAACAAAAACTTCAACGAACGGACGAGTTGACATCGACATAGGCTGAAAAAAATAATAAAATATCGAGTCAATGCTGTTAATAGGTAGCCGATGAATAAACGTGTATTAAATAAAAAATATTTTGCTATACGAAGTGATGCAAGCAGATCAAACTCAATGTTACTTGACAGAAAACAATAATAGTTCAGATCAATTACAGTTTTGACTGTGGCAATTTACCTGCCTCCCGGGTTGAGAATAATGTGCTTTCAAATAATAAGATTGAGTAGACTAAGAAAGAAGACTAAACTATCTTCTTGACAATTCTCAGATAATGCGATTCTCGGCTAAAATGATAGTGCGGTCCCGCTAGTCGATGAGATTGATGTTTTAGCAAACCAGGCAGAGTTGCGAACTGACAACAAGTGAGTGCAAAATTTGACGTATTGGCGTATGTAGAGTACACACGAACCTAAAGCAGTTCGCTGAACTGTATACAGAACCGGGCTAAAATCAAATGTTCGTTTTCCCTGTTATTTGCCTTGTTCTAAGCAACCTCAAAGTATATCTGCTTATGTGCGGAGTGATTGTTCGGGTCCATATATATATACCTCAAGCAGTCTGCGACTTCGCCACTGAATATCATATTTGTTACCACGTCGCACAATACCGGTAACAATTAAACTTTAGCATAGCGAAAGGAATTCTATAAATCTGAAACCGCGAAAACTAATATGCAGCAAAATATATTTATAACATTTAACCATATTAGCTGAATCGCAAATAAAAAATATTGTTGTGTAGGTCATTAGTTCGACTGCTCCAGAATAACAGTTGCAAATTAAAAATCGGAGTCAGAAAGAGAGCTAATAATCACGCTTTAGCAAAATAATGAGCATTTTCTTCAGTTCCAAAATAAACAGTAATTCTCATATACAGGATTGCGAATTCTGTGTATATTCTTTCGTTTTATAGGCGTTAAAATGAACGCATTAAAATGAAAGCTTTCTAATTAAAACCATAGAACTGCAAATAGTTGCAGAGAAAGCATTCCAAATTAACTGTATGTCGTCCCCTTTGTGAAAAATTATATAAAATCGAGATTCCAGCATTCATCACCAACCTGTCCGTAACAAACCGGTAAAATTTAGAGATCAGAACCGAATCTATACATACCACAAGGACGCTGGCATATTACTTGAATTCCATCTAATGAACTGTTTCTTTATGGCTCAAATGCGAGGTACAATAGGCTCATCATGCATGAAAAATAAAGCATGACTCCAAGGTACAATTCAACATTTAAATAAAGTCAACGAAATTAAAATTCGTAAAGTTAAGTACCAGCAAAGCTAGAACGTGTGAATAATGAACAGGCTTCAACGTATTGAACCCAGTAAACACTGAAAACGTGTCGCTTAACCTAACATGGAAACAAACCGCATGCAAATTCTTAGAAGCGAATCTTTGGCTGTACCATAAGAAGTATAGAAATGCAAGTTTGCTAGCGGGTAAACTGTTCAATAATTAGTTAAAAAATAGACTGAATAGCGGTTTAATTGCTGATAACTAGAAAACATAGAAGAATCATATGATATGGATGCCCGATAAACATACTTGCTCGCACATTTCAATGTAATTTATGTATATAAAAAACATTTCAAAACAGGCAAATTTTACATGGTGAAGATTATGAGTTTACTTATATAGTTCTTTAACAAAAATTCTGAAAACCAAAATACAATGAAATATAATTTTTAACTGTAATAAAAATTTTAATCATTAGATGTACAATTGAACAACAGAAATAGGCTATCCGGACACGAACCTAAAATGATGATAATTTAAGCTTGAACTAAGCGCGCTTATATTGAAGCAATACATCAAAAAAACGAAAAATTCAGTAAAATAGCACTAACGCACAGAAATTAAATCGTACGATTATTTTATTACAGCAATTATGTAGACTTCTAGTGAAATGTTTCTATAAGCTGAAAAGTTTAAAAGTATAATATTTTATAGCTTGTAATGGAAGCAGTGTAGGAAGTCTATTCCTTGGAAATAATTTCTTAATAATCATTTTTATTGACTAACGTTTTCTTTCACGGTGCTGTTTACCAGTTTGTTTTAAATGACATAACACACCCGAGCGAAATTTGCTTGAACAACTTACAAACTTTATTTATAATGTTTCGGATTACTAATGTCCATTCTCTCTTACTTTTCGGTAAACAAGATTGCTCCTATAACTATTGAACGAGCAATACGAGGGAAAAAATTATTAGATAGGAAAATAAAAATTGTTAGTGGTTACACAACGCGAAGTTAAGCTAGACTATCCAATTAACCGTCACTTTCCAATTCATTCAAATTCATACGCAGCAATCGTTCAGCGACGATAAAGTTATCTGGATATATAATGTGGTGTTTACCTCTACGGCTAATGAAGCGAAAGCGCTCCACCAGGAATATGTATTCATAGAATGAGCTTCTTCTCTTTTAACAGCTTGTGATTGCAGCCAGTTCAGTTCAGTTCAGTTCAGTTTGCACAGAACTGTATGTGGCTAACGAGCCAATCGACCGTCCAGATTTCTTTCGGTGGTATGCCACAGAAGAGCGTCCACCACTTCAAACAATATCTTCACAAATATCATCTGGTAAGAAAGTAATCTGGAATGGAACAGAAAAACTCCCCTAACCAATAGCTGAGGAGAAACAAACATCCATAGCGTTGTTCCACATCAAACGGTCCAAAATAGTCAAAATCCACTTTAGCAAACGGGTAAGAGCCCAAGGCTAAGAGGACTGGAGGAAGATCAAACAACAGTTGAGCTGCTGGTCTGACACCTAAACTTTTACAGATGAGGCATTTTCTAAGTGCTCGCTTCACAGATGACACTTCACTGATCGGCCCTATTTGCGTCCATAGGACGCTAAGAGTATGCGCTGGCCTTGTATGTCCATCGAGCAAATAAACGTTAGGATTCAATAGGTCAGTATCATTATGCTTCATTGCAATTAACTCAGGATGAATGCTTCCATTTGATAAATCAGAATGCTAAACCAAAAACATTTATTATTTCTATATTATCCGATGACAGTAATCTAAACAATAAAATGAGTCCGCGAAACCATAAAGGATCGAAGTTCAGTTGTATAAAACTTTCACTATAAAAAATGATGTTTGTAATGAATCGGTGAGAGTAGTTTATTGTTATCGTTTCGCTTCTGACACAGATCCTTCGTCAGACCAAGAGTGTCAGTACGAAAAGTGATGAAGCCTAAATTTCATTCACCTGACCAATCAAATAGTGTTTAATAACTGCACAGTCCATGGTGGGTTCTTCGCTCGTTATGAAGGATAAGCGCGTTCAATATCAACTGAGGCACCGACACCTCTACGTGCCGTATAATCCCTTAATTGTGTTAGTCTTGGCGGGTGTGAATGACATCTGCTGACCGATTACCTCGGTGCGCGAAATAGGGGTCATGCATGTTAATGATTATCCGCTACACAACCGGACGCCAGATTGTGGAGATATCAGCCCAAACCACCTCATTGACTGCATTCTTACCGGCCTTTGTTATTTCAACCGTCTCAGCGTGAAGTCGTTCAATGTATGGTTTTATTCCCCGCCTTATCACTTTAACGGTGTCAAGATCAACGCTGTGACACGTGTCCAGCACGTGTTCAGCTAGTGCTGAATCTCTTATCAGTGATTGATATTCACTGGAATTGCGTGGCTGCTTACCAAATCGATTTTTGTGTTCACTTATCCTAGTAATGAATTCTCTGGATGTTTGCCCTATATATACTCCCGAGCAACACTAGCAGTTGATTTTATATACGCAATTCGTCGCGCAGCGTTAAGGTGTTTTATCCTAGAGATGCGTTAATAAGGATCTGAGTGTTATACCTATTTTATACGTTACTCGAATACCTGCGTTATTCAAGATTTGAATTATCCCCTCTTACGCTTCCTTAAAGTAAGGTATAGGAACTGTTGCACGACAAACGTTTTTGTTTTGGGTGCTGAGTATTTAACCCGATTTAGTTGGCGTTTAATAAGGCTCTTAGTGTAATCATGTCGACGACTAACCTCTTGATTGGCTCGCTTTTATCGATAGCATCGCTACATAAGCGTTCAACTTTGTAGAACAGCAATTTTGCAACTCAATTAGTTACTTTTTGGGGGTGCGCTGATGAGTACCGCAATAACGCATCTGTGTCGATCGGATTACGATAGACCGTAGTGCTCATTTTACCATTCTGCTTTTGCGCGAGACAGTCCAAGAATGGAAGTGTCCCTTTGTCAAGGTCGTTCAATCTATGCACGCCAAAACTCGCACTGATTTGTAAGTATTGATCGTTTTTAATCAAGTGAACATAAATCGCCGATTTAATCAATATAGCAGCTTGGCTTTAGTAGCTTGGCTTCACTTTCGTTCATTGTACATATATATACAAATGAGCTGTAAATAAAATGATGCATTCTGTCAGTCGTCTTCTACCACTTTCGTGAGTGTTGGGTCAGCCGGAACTCGCTCCAAAAACACAACAGACTTGGCGACGGGAAAATAGCTATCAGCTTTGAGCAAATGCAAGAATTACTTCAGCAACAGCAAGCACAGTTCGAAAAATCACAGAAGCAGCTCATTGAACTTTTTTCTAAGAAGCTGAATATCAAAGAAGAACAGAAAGAACAGACACAGCAGCAATCAATTGACTCAATCGCAGCATCCATCACAGAGTTCCATTTTGATGCAGAATCGGGAACAACATTCAGTGCTTGGTTTCAGAAATACGAAGACATTTTCCGAGTTGAACTTGCGGGTCAAGGTGATGCGTGGCTTGTTCGCCTATTGTTGAGGGAACTTGGTCCTGTTGAGCACGAACTTTACACTAACTACATTCTTCCAAAATGTGCTCGAGAGTTCAGCTTTGACGAAACCATCGCAACACTCACGACAATCTTTGGAGAACAATCATCCTTATTCAGCATCCGTTACAACTGTCTCAAACTCATGAAAAAGGAAACAGACGACTACACTACGCATGCTGCTATCATCAATCGAGAGTGTGAAAGATTTAAGCTCGGTTCGATGACGCCAAATCAGTTCAAATGCTTAATGTTCGTTTGCAGTCTTCAATCGCCAGCAGACGCAGACGTTAGAACAAAAATTCTGAGCAGACTGGAGCACGAGCCGGAAATGACCCTTCAAGACATTGCAGCAGAATGTCACAGAATGATGAACCTCAAGCATGATACCAAGCTGATTGAAAACGCCGGACAGAAAATAGATCCTCAAGTGTGCAAGAACACAGCAGCACACAGTAGTTCACAAGGTCCTCCCAAAAAGTCATTGCAACCCAAAAGTGCCTGTTGGAATTGCGGTCGATGGCACTATTCGAAAGATTGTCCGTTCAGAACCTATAAGTGCCGCAGGTGCAAGCGCATTGGTCACAAAGAGTCACATTGCAGAAAAAACTATAGGACCGGTGCAAACTGTCTTCATAATCCAAAATCGAATGGAAACCGGGGCAGAATCAATGCGGTCATTGCAACCTTTGAAGCAGATTTGGCAAGCAGACGTAAATATGTCGTAGTGAGAATTCAAGGCAAGACTGTTTCGTTGCAAATCGACACCGCCTCAGACGTCACATTGATTTCCCGCTCAACGTGGAAGAAGATTGGCTGCCCAACAGTCTATCCCACGGAAATGAATGTGCGAAATGCCTCTGGTGAACCACTGAGGATTGACGGACAATTCACTTGTAAGATTGATTTCAATGGTGAGCAAGCAACAGGTTTAGTTTACTTGACGCCTCATGATAAACTTGATTTGCTTGGAATGGACTGAATCGAACGTCTGAATTTACTTAGCGTGCCTCTGAAAGATCTGTGTTCAACAACAACCGCAACAGTGTGCCAGACAAATTCTTCTTCAAGAACTCCAAATCAGTTGGCCGCAAAATTGTTCACTGAATTTGCAGATGTGTTTCAGTCCAAACTTGGTCGGTGCTCAAGGTTCAAGGCCTCCTTACATTTGCTTCCGGATGTAAAACCTGTTTTCAAACCACGGCGTCCGGTCCCCTATGCAACACAAGAGAGTGTCGAGCAAGAGCTGAACCGTTTAGAATCTGAAGGCATCATTGAACGTGTTGACTTTTCATCTTGGGCAGCTCCTATCGTTGTTATTCGTAAGCCAAACGGAAAGATCCGATTGTGTGCTGATTTTTCAACCGGATTAAATGCATGTCTCGAGCCTCATCAGTACCCACTACCACTACCAGAAGACATATTCGCCAAACTCAATGGAGGAAAATTCTTCGCTACCCTCGATTTAGCCGACGCCTATTTACAATTGGAAGTGGAACCGTCATGTAGACAATTGCTCACTATCAACACACACAAGGGACTTTACCAGTTTAATCGATTGCCATTTGGCGTAAAAACGGCCCCGGCAATTTTCCAGCAAGTGATAGATACTATGCTATCCGGAGTTCCAGGTGCAGCAGCATATATGGATGACATCATTGTAATTGGAGCCTCACCAGAAGAACTCACAAGCCGCCTTGAGACAGTTCTTGAGCGAATCAGACAATATGGTTTTCATCTAAGATCAGAAAAGTGTCGCCTATTCATGCGATCGATAAAGTTCCTGGGATTTATCATTGATCAAGATGGTCGGCGCCCAGACCCAGACAATGCCAAGGCGATCGCCGAGCTACCACATCCAACGGACCCCCCTACCTTACGATCCTTTTTGGGGATGATAAGTTATTACAGTCAATTCCTCCCAAATATGCACCAATTACGGCAGCCATTGAATCAACTTCTGTCAAAAGATGTCAAATGGCAGTGGTCCGAAGCATGCCAACAAGCATTCGATCAACTGAAGGAATTGATAACATCAGACCTCTTGTTGACACATTACAATCCTAACTTGCCGATCACAGTCGCAACGGATGCCTCTAGCTATGGGATAGGAGCAGTGATCTCCCATCGTTTTCCAGACGGATCAGAGAAGGCAATAGCACACGCTGCGCGAGCTCTCACTCAATCAGAAAGGAATTACAGCCAAATCGAAAAGGAAGCTTTGGCCATAGTCTTTGCAGTTCAAAAGTTCCACAAGATGCTGTGCGGACGAAAATTCACATTGCTCACAGACCACAAGCCGCTATTAACAATATTTGGATCCAAGAAGGGTATCCCTATATATACAGCGAGTCGCTTACAACGTTGGGCTACGTTACTTCTGGGCTATCAATTTGATATTAAGTACATACGAACTGAGGCTATCGGACAGGCTGATGCCCTCTCACGCCTTATTGATGCGAACAAAGTCGAACCCGAAGACGCAGTGATCGCCGCCCTCACCGCAGATATTGACGGAGCCTTCTCGTCCACTCACTTGGGAACATCACTCACTGTGACGTCGAATATGATAAAGAACGCAACAAAATCTGATCCAATACTTCAACGAGTATTATCCTACTTGCAAAAAGGATGGCCAAAGAAATGTCCAAACAGTGAGTTGACCCCATATTTCCGACGAAGGAACTCACTTTCGCAAACAGACTCTTGCCTTTTCTTCGCGGATCGAGTTGTGATTCCAGAGGGCTTACGTGAACGTGTTCTACGTCAGTTTCACCGTGGTCACCCCGGGATAAACCGAATGAAAGCATTAGTACGAAGTTACGTCTTCTGGCCCCAGTTAGACCAACAAGTAGAAGATCTTTGCCGGTCTTGTTCCAAGTGTGCTGTGATAGCAAGACTTCCTGTCAAGACCGAACTACACTCTTGGCCGCAGCCAATAAAACCGTGGTCACGTGTGCACGTTGACTTTGCTGGTCCATTCAGAGGAGTGCATTTCTTCGTCATGGTGGACGCATACAGTAAATGGCCAGAGGTAACTATGATGAACCACATTTCTGCAGCCCAGACAGTTCGAACGATGAGACGAATCTTCACTCAGCATGGTCTCCCAGAAACTTTGGTGTCCGACAACGGTTCTCAATTCACCTCCAAGCTGTTCACAGAATTTTGCATTCAGAACGAAATAAATCATATCAGAACGGCACCATATTACCCTCAATCTAATGGGCAGGCTGAAAGATTTGTGGACACTCTGAAACGAGCACTTCAGAAGGCTGAATCCGAAGGACCACTGGATAGCATTCTAGATCAATTCTTGTTCAGTTACCGGATTACACCAAACCCGAATTCACCGAATGGTCAATCCCCAGCAGAATCTCTAATGGGACGAAAACTCCGGGCTACCTTTGATGCAATGTACCCTAGACCTCCGGTAAAGTTGATCCCCAATCGGAAGATGGAAAATCAATACAACCGACGCAACGGCGCTCGCCGAAGATCATTCAGGCCTGGCGAAAACGTATGGATTACATGCCTTCGACAACACGGATTGGTTTGGAAACCAGCGGTCGTAACGAGAAGACGCGGTAAGGTATTGTACGAAGTCATGGCCGATGGAAAGCAGATTGTTCGGCACGCAAACCAAATGCGAACAAGACTCTGCCCCGAAGAACCATCTGTTCCCAGTCACAGTCTTAACGAACTACTGGAAGTAGACCAACCTATCAGCACTGATGAACAAAGGCAAAGAGTCGACAACCGTCTTGCTGAACAACATCGCACAAACGAGACTCCAGAAAGAAGATACCCAACACGAAGAAGAACAATGGTTCAACCATTTCAAATCGATCCAAGAAACAAGGCGTACATAGACCGAAGGTGAACGTCCTTTTTTTCGCAGGGGGAGGTGTCAAGGTCGTTCAATCTAGGCACGCCAAACCTCGCACTGTTTTGGAAGTATTGATCGTTTTTGAATTTGAATCAATATAGTAGTTTGGCTTCATTAGCTTAGTAGCTTGGCTCAGTAGCTTGACTTCATTTCGTTCATCTAATTGGCTAATTGTACATATATATACAAAGGAGTTGTAAATAAAACGAAGCATTCTGCCAGTCGTCTTCTTCCCACTTCCGTGAGTGTTGGGTCAGCCGGAACTCGCTCTAAAAACACAACAGATTGTATGCCAGTTTGCCTTGTTCAGATTCAATTTTTATTTTTGACTCAAATCTGCATGTCTTCGTTTCTATAAACATTTTGATAATTCCCATATTCGTTGTTCAAAAATTATACTTTGTTCGGAAACGTATGCCAACATATCTGCCTCATTTTACATTTTCAAAAATGAGCCGTCTCAATTCTCGAGAAAATAATGAATATTGAATTTTAAGTACAACTTTCCCACTCTTCCAAGGCTCACTGAACCAAATCTTACTGTCTCCGCATGATGAGGGCAGACAACTAAATACAGGCTTATGGTGTGTAAATGCAAGAGATGAGAACACTCCTGAAACGGTATGTTCCATGGAATTGATTGGTTAACTTAAATCGTTTGTGTGAATAGGCAATCCAAATGTTGACGGTGTCAACATGTTCAATAGTGGTGTTCAAATGTACCTATTTTCACCACTTTATTAATGTTTCAAATCTCACTGAAACTAATCTCAAGGTATCCACCTGATGATGGCAAACAGGCAATACCAAGTTGTATTGTGTAAGTGCATGGGATTTGAGCACTACTAAAACTAGTCAATACCAGAAAACTCATCTCAAAATACTCTGTTAAAAAAGATTGTAATTATTTATCTTTTACGATTTAGAAACTTGGTGTTAACAAAATGGTTCTCGTTCGCCGGGATATTAATTGGACATTAAACTACATGCATAATCCGTCAGAATAACGTCGCAAACTTATTCTTGCGTCCGGCACTCATGGCATGCAGGGTAGCTGAAAATTTGTTACGAACAAATAGAATGGGCGTTAGTCTGTCAATCTTTAGATCAGCTAAATATTGACGCCGTCTTATAATAAGACAACAAAAGGAATTAGGGAAAAGTTTTTTATTAATTCAATAGTGATGATGGAAGCTCATTGTAATATTTATGTGTATATAGCTTTATCGTTTCAACACTTAACCGCATGTCTAAGTTTTGAACAGACAGATATACATAAGTAATATTTTTATATACTATTTCCCGTTATGTATCATTGATATACATTTAAAGACTATTTTGTTAAATTGAAGTTATTTCATATAAGAATTCCATTTGCAATCTCAATACACTGAGCAAAAAAATTCAAATCATTGTTATGATATTTTATAAAAATCGTAATCATTGAGTTTTTTTAAGCAATTTAGGAGGAATGATGTGAGTAACAAAGTATTGTTTTCAATTCTAATCACGCTATTACCATCCTTCTAAATTGGTTTGTTTACAGCAAGTCTATATAGCTTTATGATTATATCATTTTGTTTTCAAAATCCAACCATTTATCAGAACACAATCCATCGTGATGATGCGGATATCTCACAAATGTTTGTTTCTCTCAATCACGAACAACGCGTTTAAAACGTTTAAACGCGAATTCGCATTTTCGCAGACGTGAAACGCTCGTAGTTTACAAACTTATTTCAATGACCGCTAAAAGATTTTCCGTGTTTTTGATTGGTCGACTTGTTTAAGGACGCGTTTAATTCAAATATATTGTAGTCGTTTCATTCAACTAACAGTTTCTCAGAGATTTGAGCAGATGCAAACCCGAGTGGAGAAACCCAAGGCAGAGAGAATTCCAAATAGTATAATGTATGATACATATAATACGCATTCGCATGAATGCGTGGCGACAAAATCGTTTACAATACAAAACACTTTGGATGGACGCTTACCGGATATGGATTATTCAAAGATGAAAATGCGAAACTTGGACGAAATCAATGAACGAGCAAACATTTTTACTAATGAAGTGAGATGAGGAATATTTTTGAGCTTATCAATATAATATTACAATTAGCACACGATTTTTATCTTTCTTGAAATGATTAAAGTTATATTATATAAGCAGGATTTAATTATACATCGTGAATTTGATCAAGGTAATTTATTATTCAAATAGTAAAATAAAGAACTACATCTTTGAACGTTCTTTGGAGTATAGTGTTCCTATTCTGCATCCAAGAATCTGTTTTGTTTCAAGATTCATGAAATCTAATCTATGATTTTTTGACCTGATTAAAACTTAAAGGCCAAATAGTTTATTTGTTGTTGGCTTGGATTATGTGAATATATAATTACATAATAAAATGCACCACAATTATCGTATCATTTCAGTCATTGTTAGGATCTACAGCATTGTTTCACAGTTAATATTTTTTATATCCGAAAAGTGAAACAACGTGAATCTAAATACACGAAAATGCGAGCAATATAATTTCTAATATTCCAGCCTCAATATGAAAGCAAGCAACCGCTTTCTCTACATAAACGCTGCCTATAGTTTGTACACCTCATCATTTTGTACGCTGAAACAAACGATCTGATATTCTTTTCTTTTTTCAGATACTAGTAAATATATTGTACCGGTGTATATCTAATATCACTTGCTGGAAATAACTTATATATAATATATATTGATATTAGTATATATATATTAGGCTGAACACAGTCAGCATTTTATCGAGTAGTCGTTTTCTTTTTCTACTTCACATTTGTTGAAAAACAAAGATGTTATTTTACACTCAGTATATTGAAAACAATTTTAGTGATTGTCGAAGTAAATATCTTTTTTGTCCTGATTACTTTGATCCAACCAACAAAATTACTGTGCTTACAAATCAGAAAATCTATAAAAACTTTTAAAAGTAATAATGATTAGAGTTTTGAACTTGCTTCAAAGTTACATGAAATATTTACTTGCTAACGAGAGTGTTCTACTTAGCGAATGTTTCGAGTGGCTTAACCAACTACTTCAAAAGTTTTGGACACACTCGAACGGAAAGAATTCTAAAATTTTAAATATTGATGACGTTGTATTCGAAAACTGTTTGATGCGCAGAGCATATCCGCAGAGGATAAGAGTTTAGTCAACATTATGATAGTTTGAAGAGTATATTAGTAGCTGCACAAAATTCAATACATAGAATTAGTGTTAATACAATGTAGATATTTTCAAATAAATTTATAACATTTTGATTTGGGTCGAATATTTTAGGTATCAATGATTATAAATACTTATAATGCAAATTCGAAGCGTCTGAAAATTTTGGTTGGATGGTTAATGCGTTTGAACTATGATGATTAGTTTGAGCACATTGTGATATAAACTTTTTAATGTCCTATTTAGGTTCCTTCACTTTTACAAACGCGTAATATCTGGCCGTAAAAATTATTTGGTCTACTTTTACTATTCCAGAAATTCACTCTGCGTGATCAAATCAATTTAAGTAAAAAATGCTCATAGTATATGTGGTGGTATGAGATATCACAGAGCAAATAATAAATATTCTATTATAATATTTAATATATATCCAATATTATATATTCTAAAACTATAATAACATCGCCAAAATTGATGAATGTATTTGCACTAAAGCATCAAGTTGCACATATTTGTGTACTTGAGGATAACTTTTTTGCATTACAATATTTTTTACGAGAATTTTCGTTGATAATATTTACTTTTTTGACCACAAATATATTCCTAATTTAGAATCAATTTGCGATTCTGTGTTTGAACATCTTGGTTCGTTGTATGAAAACTCATAAACAGTGGCTTTAAAGTCTAACTTTGTGCACAGCTTATTCGCTGTTTCAAGCCTCACAGAACCTAATCTTTCTGTCTCCACTTAATAAAGACAAACATCCAGAAACCGGTAGTGATGTATAAGTGCGAGGTATGTGAGCAACACGTTGTTTTGGTCATCCACGCGTGCCATGAGTGCTTGACTAGGATTCACCATGTGATTCTGTGTTTGAACACCGTGGTTCGTTGTACGAACCATATGTAGCAGTGGCATTCAGGTATAACTTTGTTTACCACTTATCCACTGTTTCAAGGCTCACTGAACCTAATCTTACTGTCTCCAACTGATGAATGCAACCAGCCAGAGACCGGTATGGGTGTGTAAGTGCAGGGTATGTGAGCAACATATATTTTAGTCATCCATGCGCGCCTTGAGTGCTTGACCCGGAATCAGTATGTGATTCTGAATTTGAACACCGTGGTTCGTTGTACGAACCTTATGTAAAAGTGGCATTCAGGCATAACGTTGTTTACCACTTATCCACTTTTTCTAGGTTCATTGAACCTAATTTTACTTTCTAAACTGGATGATGGCAAACAGCCAGAAACCGCTAGTAGAGTGTAGGTGCGGAGGTTGTGAGCTACAAATTACATTCTCCTCAATAAAATACTTATCAAAACTCAGTAATTTTTAATGAAATAAATTCAAGTTACATTTACGAAAGTTGATCAAATAATATGGAAAAACAGCTCAACTGTAACAAATCCAACGTAAGTAACGCGAAATATTGATTTTACATTTCAATTCAACTACATGGAGATCTTTTGTATGTTGCTGTTATTGTAACCTAACGGTCTAAGCTCAAATTATTTTTTTAAGATTAATTATTTTGCAAATGATAAATTTTATACTGACAGGATAAACAGGTTTCGTTTGTCAGTCAAAAATATAATTGCATGTATTTTTGAAAGGAGTAAGGGCGCAGCCTGTAGATAATTTGGTCGTCATCACTCACAATAAAGCGTTCAGATATATTATGATTAAACTTCTGGGATATCTTCATGATTCTTTTTTGTAATGAGATCCGATTATGCAATAGCAGTTTGTTTTTTTAATCCGGCACACGCGTTAGTGAATGTTATCCTTCACGCTTCCATATTATTGAACGAATTCTAGTGCAAACGAGAATCTCAAAAAGGTTTTATTGTCATAAAAAATTACATCAAGTTTTTGTTTGCTGTTTCGCTACTGATTGTCAAATTCTGAGACGGTTGTTTTTGATGTGGATGTCATCATATTACCGATGTATTCTCTTGAGAATAAATAAAATGAACTCTGTTATTGTTTGATTGAATTTTTTGTGTTTCACTGAATACGTCATTTATATCCGTCTGTCGACCTTCTCTGTTTTTGTTATACGTATTTGGCGGTGTTCAAATTGCATGAAATTTCTTAACATTGAGGAGAGATTCATGTTTATTGAAAAAACCTGATCACGTTTTGGCTGTGAGATTGTTGAATTTGCTAAAAATTAATAATGATGCGGATTTATATATTAACTTCTAACAAGCTTTTTCGTGATTTGCTTCGTAGTAGAACTATAATCCCTATGCACGTGACAGATGAAGGTCAAACTACTTGTAGATAGGATATACTAGTTAAACTTGTGCCTTGCAATTAGTACATATTAAAAAACCGAACCTTGTATATTATTGTAGCTGACTTCGAAAATCTCTCATAAAACTCATTTGCAAGCATTTCCATCACACACCCCTCGTCCGGTTTCGTGCTGTTTGCACTCATCAGGTAGGAACAGTATGATCATGATACGCATGCGCTTGAAACAATTGAAGAATGGTAAACAATTTGCGCTTGTATACCGTGTCTACTTAATTGTGAGCTCGTGTGTTTGAACAAGTTGGTCTTACCAAACTTTTCCAACAGTGGTATACAAGGGCTACTTGTGTACCTTTTGTCCACTGTTTCAAGCACATGCGGATCCTGATTCTATTGTCTTTACCTGTTTTCATGGTTATAGGTTTAAACCCTGTCTACATGCGTGTGGGCTCATGTGATTGAACAGCTTGGTATTACCAACCTTATTCAACAGTGGCATACCATCGCAACTTGTTCACTCGTAAAAACGTTTTGATTCGTTCTGTGATAAAATCGTGCACAGGCCATAATAAATAGCTTAATGGAATTTGATAAGTAGGCTCGTCACATAATTTATGATAGTATAATTTACTTAATCCAAATTGTACTGACCTAATTGAAATTTGAACCGTGGCATGTCAATTTGTGGATGGAAATATAAACTTGAACATTTAAGCGAAATAAATAAGTGACGTTGGTGAAATAAATTTTAAAATACATATTTCAAGGTAAATTTTATGTAAAGCGCAATAACTTTCCAATAATTTTTGTAAAAAATGCATTTAATTTATTTGAGTATCTAGCTGGAAACACGAAATTGAAAAACACTTTTAATTTTTTCACTCAGGCTCAGCTGCCAGCTCTTCACCGTTGCTCATTTTAGAAGGAAGGCTAATATGTTTAGTTCCAAATTACGTCATAACAACAGTACATTTGAAAATATAACCATGCTTTGAAGCCATTTATAAGTTACCTTTACTCAGTTGATCTACCTCCAAATTTCGTCTAACTAGTTATCAGTTAACATTGATCAAAATATAATCATGTTTATAGCCTAACCGCTGTTTCCAGGCAAACGGATACTAAGGAAATTAATAGTATATGCAACCAATTGTACGAATACTGCAAATTTGCTATTTCATTTGAGTTAAATTTTTGTCGTTTAAACTCAGAATTCAAAACTCAGAAAATTGTATGGTAGAAAAAGCATTGAGCTTGACAATAACCATAGGATGACAAGGTATATGGAACATATAAAAATATATAAAAAATATAAAATATCTCAAAAATCAATAGGGACATTCGCATACCGCATGGTTCGTCATAAACTCATCGAGTTTGGAAGCGAAAACCTCAACAGATTCTGATCGTGTGATTTCTTCGGGCAAATAGTTCCAAGTGAAACAAATTCTTACGGAGAAAAAATTACGACGTATATCCAATCGAGAATGCGGAATGCGTAAAGCCTTTGAATGTGTTCGTGTTCTAGTAAGGTCATTGGGCTTTAGCAAGTGTTTAAGGGGATGGTTTACAGAATGCAGGATTTTGAAGGTCAACATAAGGTCACTACGTATTCGCCGTTGGGTAAAATCTTGTAGGTTCAGTTTTAACATTCGCTCTGTGAAAGGCAAATTTCTGTACCGGGAGACCAACTTTGTAGCACGATGATAAATCCTGTCGAGTAGTTCGATATCCGTCCTCAGCCATGGTGCCCAGGCTTGGATGGAATATTCCATAACAGGACGTATATACGTGTTAATTACCCGGGGTAGGGTTTCGGGCGTAAAAATCCGGAATATTCTTTTGAGAAGACTCAAGATACGGCAAGCTTTATTGTACACCATCCGGCAATGCTGTCCAGGCTCAAGGTTAAACGAAACCCAGATACCCAGATCTTTTTCTGCTGTGGTCAAGACGAGATCTCGCGTGCCAAGCTGATACGTGTGGTGCAGAGATTTTCCAAGCTGCATCATTTTACATTTCGCAGGGTTAAATGGTAACTCATTTAACTGGGATCAACGGAATAAGATGCACAGATCCCGTTGTAATGCCATACAGTCAATAACAGACCTAACACGTTTCCCAATTTTAATATAATCGGAAAATAGTATCAAGTTGCATCCAATATTCTCTACTATATCGTTCATATACACCAAGAATAGAAGAGGTTCAAGCACCGAGCCTTGCGGAACTCCACTCGTGACGTCTATTGTTCTAGATAAGGTGCTGCCAACGTGAACTTGAACATGTCTATCAGTAAGATAGTCCCTTATCCAATTTAGCAATATTCCCATTATTCCATAAGACTCTAGCTTTTTGATTAAGATGTCATGGTTGACTCTATCGAAAGCTTTGCAAATATCGATGTAGCAAGCATGTACAGCCTCACCTTCGTCTAGTGCCTTGGTCCAATCCTCGAACGTTGTAAGAAGGTTAGATAAACAGCGACGATCTCTTCGAAAATCGTGTTGTGCTGCGGTGCAAATGTTCTGGTTTTCAAAATGTTCTCTTATGCGCGCAGTCACAATGCGTTCCATTAATTTAGAGATCACCGGAATAAACGTTACCGGTCTATAGTTTGCTGTGTCTGAACGGCTACCGCCTCTATAAATAGGAGTTATCATCCCTGCTTTCCTTTGCCATGGTATTTTTCCTTCATTTAAGCGTTTGGATAAAGATTAATAACCACGGGGTATCACAAAATGGTTGTGTGATACATCATGATGGAGAAAGTTTAATTTTTTATTTGAATTCCTTAAACTGGTCAAAATTATGCAATATGTTACTGTTATTAAAAGTGCGTACTTATAACTCGATTGTTTTTCATCTATTCATTACATCATGTGTCTATCGCGGTATGTTCGAAGGCATTGAGTTTCGCATTGTTTAGCAACGAGTCTTCATAGTGTGTACACGTTTTATGTGTATTTCCAGCCACTCTCATTTGTACTGTTTTACAAAGCCATCACATTTTCTTATTTTTGTGTACATTTTGTTATAAATTGTCAAGTTGCTTTAGCAAATAACATAGAGAAAAAGTTTTACATGGCATCCTTTATTTCTTTCCACCCGGTTCTCAGTTATTAAAACTTGTATAGTGTTCATTGTTTTCATGTTTTAATTACTATAGATGCAAGATCTAGACCCTTATTTAGTGATTGCCGATGAAACGGTTGACATTAATTATTTCTATAACTACTAATCACAAGATCACCTTTAATAACAATATGTGTATCGCAATAATCTTATTCCTCACCCATAGCGTTTGTTATTTGAGTTTAATAATAAAGCGCATAAAATTTCGATGAAGCGTCTCATAATCTTTTGCTTCACCACTAATCTTCACCTTTTTACTAAACAATTATGCTGAATCAAAATTTAAATTATTACATTCTTTTAAAATTACGATATAGTTAAATTGAAAATCTGCAAAGGAAATGAAATAATTATCATATTTTTATATAATAGCCACAGTGTTTTGGTATTATATAAAATTATTTGATTTAAATTTTTCGTGTTTTGTTTTCGAAGCAACTGTTCGATAACTTGTGTTTTATTTCTAAATATGCTAGACCTATAACGTTCTGAATATAAGTAATCAGAGCCGTTTTTAAATGAGTATTTTGACGACGAAGTACCCAATATTGATCAAGATTTCCTGAGATCTAACTTAAAAATTGGTGAATTAGTGCCGGCATTTTGTTGGCATTCGGACTGGCTTGAAATCAATTTTTTTTTCTAAACTTGTCGACTTCATGTAATTAAAATGATGCATATTCGGTCGTGTAAAATCGAAATGATTTTGCTCATATCACTAAAATAACTTTTACAATTATACATTTAATTTGCTCAAATTGTTTTTTAAACTTTTGAACCCTGTTATGTTTAAGTGGCTACAAATGTGTGTAGAAAAGTATTCTCATACTGCGTTACATTTACTTCTAACAGAAACCATCGGAAACTCAGATGAACTCAGTCGCAGTTACTCAAGCAGACATATCTTCCATCACACCGAATAACGTAGACAATTTCTCATGGCACACGAATCAAAATAAAACGCGGAGTGACAACTCCTACAGCTCGCAAATCGTCTACACAACTGCCGATAAACTTTGTCGAACAATTTGGATACAACAACGGCTCATGCATTTACGTTTAGAAGCGGATAAATTTAACTATGGAACAAACCATTTTATTTCGCCCCACCTAGATCAAAGCAGCATTCACAATCCATTAACGCGTAGAAGCCAGTGGGTCTTGCGAAGGAGAATTGATGGGACGCGATATATTACCAAGCGAAATTCAAGGTGATCATTTTTCGTGCTTATTTACTTGGTGTAAACGCATTTTTGAGTAGTGATAAATTCGTATTCAACAAATAGTATTTTAGAAGTGGTTCTGGCAAAAATATTGTTTCATTATGTTTATAGATTGGTATCTGTCTGGAACAAAAATTTTGCATGATGAATTTAAATTTAAATCCTTACGAAATATACAGTTCTATCATCAAATGTGCTGGTTTATATTTTTGGCATTTTAACGGAAAATCCAGCTTAATTGTATATAATGTCAAATTTGTGTATACGTTTCGTGAATTGTTTGTAAGAAAAAAATTTAGGCAGCAATTTTTTTCATTTCTGCTAATTTAAATTCGCGAAAAATTACACATATTTTCTTTGGGGATAAAATTAATTAATTACTAAAATTGAAATTTTTGTTGTAGTTAGGTGTAAATCTACTGAACTGCCGTTATTAGCAGTATGTTAAAAGCGTTTGTGTGAAGACAGGACCAGATGTAGTCTTGTTTAGATGGAGCATGAAACCTGAAAATACATTCTAATTGAACAACAAATAAAATAATGTCTTTAACATTTTGTCTTAGACATTAAAGTTTATACGACTGAAAAACAAAATTTTCTTATCTGAAGCAATTTACTCGAACTCGTTTCACTAATTCGTGTGACAATATCGTCTTGCAACGGTTTCCAACTTGTTCCAATTTCCTCTAAATCTGCAAATCATTTGGTGACGGAAACAGTAGTCAACATTTGTAAACGCTCAGGCATATTTTTATTGCATTTTCTGCTATCAATTAGACTCGACTCTCGCAATTCCGCTTGTGCTAAATCGTTAGGTGAATTAGCTACGAATCTGAAAACAATTAGTCAGTTCCACCAATGTTAATATCAGTAAGGTTGCAGTTATCGATTTTAAGTAGCTATCCCTTGAACAGCAACATCACATCCGCCTACAAAACATACCACAGACAAGGTTATAGGGTCCGTACAGCGAACCACGATTTTTGAACACAGAATGACATAGTGATTCGTTGTCAAACACTCAAGGCGCTTATGAATGACCAAAGTGATGTGTTGCTCAAATCCCATAGAAAAATTGCAAATATTGGGTGTTTTTAGTGCAATATATTGTGTTCAAAGAAAAATAGGTGAATAACTTCATGAGCATGAGATAGTCGGAATGAATGAAAACAAATAAGAAGAGAAACGGTTTGTTAAATTTGCTTTAAAAATTTATTGAAATAATATAATTTGTGCTACATTTGATTATTTCTCATTGATTGTTCTGACCGGATCCCTGTATCATTTCTATGAAATAAAACTGGAACCCCATGACCGGTTTCACGCAGCTTGCACTCTTCAGGTAGTTACAGTAGGTTCAGGATACGCATGCGCTTAAAACTGTTGAAGAATGTATTAATAAATGTTAATTCTGCACGATAAATAAAACAACAACTTTCTTAGATTTGCCACTAATTCAATTAAAAATGCAACATCGACAGTTGCGGTCTGGGGAATCTAAAACATGGGTGGTTCCAGAATTTTCATGAAGAATGCTTTTTCCCAAATTCTGTGATTAAAACGCTGGAATTTATGTGCACTGAGGCGGATTATTGGATTATTTGAGAGCAGCAAGAGCCGATGAACAAATCAGAAGATTTATAACATTCTGCAAAGATTTATTTTGTGAACTGAAAACCTGTCGATATATTGACTAATTTATTAATTTTCTGTTGAATATTTGTTATTTTATCGCTTTCGTGAAGCGATGGTGGTGATCAAGTTATGGAACGGTACTTCAGGATTTTAATCGAAAAATTATTGTTGAAAGATGTTTTATAGGTTTAGTACAGTCTTTTAGTTGCAAAATTACAAATTATTTTTTTGCATGCAACCAAATTTTTGTAACTTTGTATTTCTAATTCATTGATATTTTAGAGCTGCATATCCCCGAGAATACAGCAGTACTTCGACGAAATTTTCGCTTCAGAGTTCCTCTGTGACCGACCTTCATTCTACTGAGGAAAGGTTCCCGAATAGACGAGCAAGATCTAAGTCGTCTGGGTTTCCAGAAAACAACACAACCGAGACATATCAATTCCCAGAATCGTTGAAATACAACGGCTCTGGAACAATTGCTATGCAGTTGAAAAAACTCAGACATCAGCCTGTGCTGTTTAAAAGAAGCCATTTGCTGAAGGAGCAAAAATATATTACAAATATGCCAATTTCAGACCTTGCAAATAGTAATAAAAAGCTTAAAGATGAATCTGATGGAAATATTCTTTGCGTTGCTACAATCTGAAAAGATCATGTTATTCTTGTAAATATTTTTCTATAATTATCTTGCTTATTACACAACAGCTTTCTTTCAAAACCGAAATAATTTAAATTAAATTCTGGGAAATATTGATGAATATGATTTTATAACCTGACCATGGAGTATATCGTTTGATTTGATATTACAATAGCGCAAGTTCTTGTCTCCAAATGAGATTATGCGGGACAAAATGTTAGACAATTTTGATATAAACTTCGTGATCACTATGAAAATTCGAATTTCACTATACATAACATGTAACATATTTTTCCAATGTATCGTTAAATTTAAAACCGCTAATGATTCACACATAAATTTGGTTTGCTATGTGATCACATTCAATCAACTTCGGAAACTTAAATGAGAATCAGCAGTTTATAAATGAATGTACTAGTTCAATTCAATTCAATTCAATTTTAATGGTCTAAAAAGCATAAAGCTTTACAAAAAAACACAGAATGATATGGCAACACCGAATAATATAACAAGCAAAAATGGGATTAGATCGCTTACTGAGCATTTCAAGAATCAAGTAAATATCCAGAGGGCAGAAATTGTTTTCGATTGGTGGGATAACAAATGTAGGTGCATGGTGTTAAGATGTATAGTTTTCTTCAATGCACGGGTTTAGGGTCAAATAGGCATCAAGGCTTCTCTTGAAAGTTTGCTGGTTTGGTGAGTTCACAACATTATCTGGCAGATTGTTCCAAGTAAAACAAACTCGCACGGCAAAAATGTCGTCTGCAGTTGAGTCTCGAGTGACGGACAGTTAGAGTAAATGTGTGAGCTCTTGTATTATGCGAGCTCCGTAGATTCAATAAGCATTGTAGAGGGTGATTTTCGGTATTCAGAATATTGTAAACCAGAATCAAATCCCCTCGGAAACAGCGACACGGATAATCAAATAAATTTAGCGTTTTGATTCGCTCATTGTAGGGTTTCCGGCTGAGTCCAGTGACAAGTTTGGTAGCTCGATGATATATTCGTTGCAAAGTCGCAACATCTTTTTTAAGCCATGGCGACCATGCTTGAAACCGCATATTCCATCGTGGGCCTGATATACGTATTTATAATACAGGGAATTGTCTGTTTTAAGAACCTACCGAAAATTCTCTTTAGGAGTGACAATTTCTGTGATGTTTTGCGATAGACGCAGTTGCAGTGGCTCGACATCCCTAGGGTGTTGCTTATTAACACACCCAAGTCCTTTTGTTCCATGGTCCACGAGAGGCTGTGTTCCAAGAAAATACTGGTACTCCACATATTTGCCAATGTTTAACATGTGACACTTTTGGAAATTGAAAAATATGCGATTTTTTAGGGACCAAGCCTGGAGGTTGTCCAGATCCTTCTGGAGCAGTTCGCAGTCTTCCGACTTACTTATCTTCGACCACACTTTTATATCGTCCGCGAACAGTACGATCCTGCATTTTATGAGAGCTGGCATGTCATTAGCATAAAGCGCGAAGAGGATTGGTCCAAGGTCCAAGGAACACAACGTTCCAGCTTCTAAAAGAGTATACTGTGGTTTACACGGTCAAATGCTTTCGACATATCAAGGTAACATACATGGATAGTATCCCCAGCATCTACTGCTCGAGTCCAGTCGTCAAGGGTAAGGAGAATGTTAGTAAGGCAGGAGTATCTTCTTCTAAAACCGTCTCGTGCTCTCGAAAATAGCTTATTTTCCTCGAGGTATTTGCTCAGTTTGTTTGCCACGATCCTTTCGAGTACCTTGGATACGGCGGACAACAAAGTAACAGGTCTGTAATTTGCGGGCTCCGAACGCACCCCGCCTTTGAAAATCGGGTAGATTATACCAGATTTCCATTCAGTCGGTATGACACATTGCGACAACGATTCGCAGAATAACTGAGTTAGAGGTCCGCATAGAGATTAGGCACAATGCTTAAGTATATTCGGGGTAATTTTATCACAACCAGGGGATTTTCTGGGATTCAACGATAGTAGTGTTCCCAGCACCTCTTCTTTGTTGATGGTTATTGTGCCCAATGGTAGAGGATGCGTTATTTCTTGATCCATTTGTATATCCACGCTTTCCTTTGGACAAAATACTGTAGCATAATAATTTACCAAAGCATCCGCGGTGTCAGCTGCATTTGTGGTCATTCCAGTGGGCGTCAGCAAGGCCGCAACTCCTGGTTTCACTGAACACTGCTTGTTCACAATCTGGTAAAGAAGCTTGGGATTCCGTTCCATTTTAGACATTATGACAGCTTGATACTGTATTTTGTCTTTAGCAATAAGTTTATTGACCTAATTTCTTTTTTTTAAAGGTCTCACATGTGGCATCGGTGGTTAACCGACGATGGTTTCTCCAGGCCATATTTCCCAGTTTAATCCATTTCCGAGTGCGACTGCGGATTTTAAATTTGAGTGCGTTTCCACACTGTTTTGGTACGAATTCTGAGTTTGAGTTGATTTCCGGTCAAGCTTGGTCAAAATGCTACACCACCGCTCTTTTACTCCTATGCCTTCAATTTGCCAATCGGTAATCAAACTTAGGGTGTTTGATAATTTAGATAGGCACATTTCTGATGATTTTTGTTGTATCGTTTGATCGCTCTGCTCGACATAGGTAGTAAAAATTCAAGACCAAATGGTCGTTCGAACCTAGCGGACAATCGTAGGTAATGTTTTCGACGGAGTCTTCTTTAGTTGTCAAGATAAGATCGAGCATTGAAGGCATATCTCTCTCTCTGTATCTTGTATTGCTTTCAACGTGATTATACAAGGAAATTTCGTCAAACATCTGCTGGAAGTTGGCAGCAGTGGAGGTCTGTGAAATTCTGTTAGTCTTCAGCAAGTTAGGCAGATTGAAGTCTCCCATGATCAAGATTCTCGTATGATATCTCGAGGCAATCAAGCGTAGCTTGTCGAGTAGATTCGTATTATACACTTCCGGGGCTGCTGGTGGGCGATAAATTACGCCGATTGTGCAATCATCGCCTGTAGCCGTTGTCAACAAACACCATAGCGTGTCCTGAAGCACCAAGTCGGAATCCGTCAGTTCTTTGCACTTGAGTCTCTGATCATAATAGAGTGCCACACCTCCTCCACGTGGCGCACGGTCTCGGCGGAGCAGTGACATGCCAGCAATCTCTAACTCACAATCGTGGATTTCCGGGCTCAGCCAAGTTTCGGTAATGGCAATTAGCTGAGGTCGTTTAGTCTCAAACCGAGCGACAAGTTCGGCAAATTTGTTAATCAAGCATTGGGCATTGGCATAGAGGCATCCAAGAACAGTTTTGGTAAGCAAAGATGGATGGTGTCGTGTGATGTCATAATCTGAGACAACCGTCATTGTCACGCCGACTCTGGAAGAGTCGGCACTGTTCTGTTTTTTGACAAGTTAAGTAGCATGTCGGTCGTTTCAGGTTGAGAGGCGCAAATCGAGTCCTCATTTTGGCCAGAAAAGATTTATGTATCTGGCTTTAGTCCACTCTCGGAAGTCATTTTGGGTTGCTTTGCGTTCGATTGCTGATTTTGTGTTCCAGCTGAAGATTCATTTCTTGGTTCAGTTGATAGGGCTTCATCAATCCTGACAGTATTTAATGCAGAATGGCCTGCATTTATATCAGTGTTTATGTGATCGCTAAGGATTACACCTTTTGGGATTTTGTGTTACCAGCATTTCCAGTTGGAACGTACAGTATCAACCATAGTACTCATTAGGAAGTTTATTTTCAATGGACGTGGCCCATCACCTTTGTAGTTTGCTGAGGAAGGCAGTCTAAATGTATCCACGACAACGGCCTTTTCGACGAAAATGGTATCAGCCAGAAAACTCCATTGCCTTTAGTCATGCTCAACCCAGCTCGTTAGCCTCAGGATTGCCTGCCAGTTCTGGAACTCCGAGGATGATGAGATTGCGATTAGATATCTTTCTTTTGTCGTATGTATTGTTCCTCCTTACGGACCATGGAATATCAACATGAATACGAATATTCAGTGAATTGTTAGACCCAAGTAGGTAAGAATTTAGTAGTACGTTTTCCAGGTCACGCTCATTTTCGAAGTTAACCCTCAACAGTCTGGGTTTATCCTGATGGGTTTGAGATGAAGACTCAACAAATTTGCAAGGTTGCTTAAAGTGTGCACGATGTGATATTTTCACAAACCATGAAGTGGAGATGTTGTGGTCCACGGTTGGAACAAAACTTATCAGGGCTTGCAATATTCCACTGTGTTAAACCATATAACCGTCAGTGATATGTGTGAATGAGCCTAGCGATTATCATTGGCACTATGAGCATATGTGGCATGACAAGCACGAAAAATTACTCGATTATTTTATTTGGTAAATTTGTTTTCATGTATATCAATGTTTAACAGCATCGTTGGAAATGTTATATCTATATTATATAGATATATATTTTATATATATATATATCTATATATATCATCCAAACAAAGCTATTCGAAGTTATGGTCGAAATACTTTAACTTGTGCCCCGGAATATTGATCCGACGCTATTTAGCGGTCTACTTTACTACTTCCTTAGATGTAGGGCCGTAGTGAATAATCAAAATGAAATGTATATTCGTTATTGAACTCTGCGCCTTCTATAAAATATTGGTATTCTACAAACTTATTCCCAAATTTTCGACGAAAAATACTTTACTTATATTTTATTACAGGTACTTCTATATAAATTGTGCCCCAAAATCTTTTGTCAAAAGCTAGTGCTGAAAATGAAACACTTTATCTTTAATAACGCCTTGTATATTTATATATTCTTCAACTAAATTGCAGTGATTTGTTTAATTTATTTCACGTTAGTGCATTTACATCTAGGCTAGGCTATACCAATTCTAATTATTCAGTAACTAAGCGGTATCTTTCTTAGAAGTCCATCCTAAATATTGCGAAAATTCAAATTCTGAAAACATACTCCTTCACAAATACCATATGTCCAATCATATCTTTGTAACCCAAACGCCTAGCCATATTTTCAACCGTTCAACAGTTATTTATATGACAATTAAGAGTGTCTTCGTTGATTTTCCTAGCGAATATCTGGTCATAAATCTTACGGACACTAATTCTGAACTTAAATCTTTCTCCGACTTGAGTCAGATAAAATTGAAACCACGCTCATCTGAAAATCACAATAAAATTCCACGTCTAATCTGAAAAACTGAAGTGAAAACTATAGGACAGTAATTATTATATTATATGCAGAATGCAGTGCTAATGAAAATTACAGCAGACCACAACACGTTGATGTTTAGAGTTATATTCTTTCTAGTTGAGCGAGAAATGAGTGGAGTTATCCAACCTATCGTTCTTAAGAGAATGCATTTCCTCTTACTCTCTCTCGTGAACTCACTTCATAATTACGATCCCACAAACCAAACAATCGCAAATCCAAGAAGTCGAAGCGTTACCGCACTTCGAAAATTTAAATATATTTTTCAATTACTTTATGTGGATGCAGTTGTGACGAAGAAAAATATAAAAAGTGAGATGCACAAGTGTTAAAAATCTATGACACCAGGTTTGATCACTTACTGAAACGAATTAAGGAAGAGTAACTCGTTTAAATTTGGGACATCTCTTAATACGGTTTGAAAAAGCAGAAAAGATGAACTTGATCGCTCACGCAAAGTTCAATTGAGAAATAAAAATGAAATACAAATATTTTTGTGTAAAAGATTAACGAACAAGATGTTTTAATTGACGAGTATCTTCAAGTTTGACAACTACTTGGTTTGGTATATCAGCATCATCGCAATAGATCGAGCATTGCAATGCGAGCAAACTTTAATTTCAGGGGGGCATGGACTTTATATCATAATGTTTTTCCAATATAATTTTGAAAACTACGTGTGCGAATGTTCGTGGAGACAAACATCTGTGAATGGAACATGTTTTACTGATTTCGTTAGAATATTACACAGCTTACTGCGTTAATTCGGGACGTTTGATTGGATCATCAGCCATTTACAGTCCTGTGTCTACTGAACTGAACTCAATAAATCACCTCTGCTCCATCGAGAAATGTCATCGGGTGCATAGCTTCTTCCATTTTCCACAAGATAAAACACCTGTCGGCTACAAAACAGATTTAAAACAATCTCAACGTGAAACGAGACAACTGCTCATAAACCACCGATATCCAAGAAGATTTGATGATGGTAAAATACCCCTCAGAAAATCAGAGACAAAATGGTGAGATACCGTTTTTATACCTTATGTCAAAGGCACATCTAAAGCGAAAAGTAGAATCTTTCACCAGGCGTCCATATGCGTAAAAGCTAAGAAATTAAAAATTATCTGTTCGGTCCTGATGCACCTCAAGGATAAGATACATTAGTAGTTGATCCAACGGATATTTCACCAATAACAACGTACCCCTTCCGATTATTGTACCCAATAAAAACGAACACGCTACTCAGCGTAAAACGGCATACGGATCCAAAACAATCACACACGATACGCTTGTCCCAAAACAGAACGCATGAGCGGCGTGCATAATATATTCAAACTGTGTACATATTTACATGTACGCATTATAGCAAAGCAATGACGAAATATGTACGATAGATAAAAACATAAATATATACAAATATAAAATCATACAATGATGAAAACACCATGACACCGATCGGCCTCAAAAATATTACAGTCGATTTTCAACAT